>PIJE02001622.1:95000-110515 GCA_002895965.2 Coryphaenoides rupestris
GCGTTACAAAAAAGTCGTGAAGTGTGACGTTCTCTCAAAGAAGGCAATTCGTCTGGACTGAAGAACAGTACACGCAGACACACACACACACACACACACATTTGGGGGCTTGGAACGCTCCGGAAAGACTTAAATACACGGTATCATTGCATATATAATCCATAATGTAAAAAAATAACCCCAAAAAACATGTCAAATATGTTTTCTCATAAGGTGCGGGTGGGTCGTAGACCAAACAAACAAAAACCACTGCATTCAAAATGGCTAAAAGAAGACCCATTGGTTTTTCTTTCTTTCTTCAAAAAGGCGACAATGCCGTTCTCTCTCTCTCTCTCTCTCTCTCTCTCTCTCCCACCTTCACCAGCAACACCATCACCGCCACCACTCGTGAGAACCAGAGTGTCCAAAATGACCCCAAAAAACGGAAGGAAGTGGAAAATATGTGCCTTTCCCTGGGCGGCCTTCAAGGGCACCAGGGGAGGAAGAGGAGGAGGAGGAGGAGGAGGAGGAGGAGCAGCAGGTGGAGGAGGAGGAGGGCGTGTCACCGCGGTCCTCAGTCGTTTAGGGTGCTGGAGGCGCGGAAGTAGGAGAGGAACTTGAAGCAGAGGCTCACCACGAAGTACCAGATGTTGCGGGCCATCTGCGAGCGGGCGATGAACACCCTCCAGATGAAGACGAGCAGCAGCGTGTTGAAGGTGTAGTGGATGTTCCGCAGCCTGGACCAATCACACGAAGGGTGGGGAGGGGTTAGAGGAGTGAAGGCCGATCGACGCATACTCCGCAAGAACAAGAGACATTTTGTTCTCGCTCCCAGGTACAAAAACAATAACGCAGACATAGATTGTGACAGAAGAAGACAAACTTGTTGCTGACTTAAAACAAAAAAAACTCAATGGAGGGCAGCATGTTACCAGAATGGTGTGGCGTCCAATAAGGAAGAAGACATTTTAAATAATATAAAAACTGCCATTTCCTCACATTCCATTGATAATTGAGTTTTTCCGAATGTTTCAAACTAATAATCCTCCACGTCGCACCTTTAAACCGGAAAAGGTGGTTACAGCCTTCCCATCTGAATAATGTATGCTCTTTGTCAACGGATCGACTGGTTCAACACATGCCATTTGTCCACCGTACTGGAAGACTCTCTGGAGAAAAGCCACCAACACCACGCGGTCGCCATTCAATGCCGGCGTGCAGGACAGCACATTCCCCACGAAACTCACTTTCTCAGGTGTTGCCGGGCAACAGGAATGTCTGACATTTCCTCGTTGAGGACGTATTTCTTGGTGCCGATGCAGTAGTTCTCGATGTACTCGGGCCAGTTCAGCTGACGCACATCAAAGTTGAAGATCTGCAAAGAACGCAGAGAACGCAAGTCCAGTTTTTTTTTTCTCCCTCCGTTTCACCGACAAACGCGTGGAAATCTGCTCCTGAACAGTAGGGGGCGCCATTACCTCATTAAAGACGCATTGGAAAGGTTAAGATAAGATAAACTTTAATAACCCTGGCTGGGGATTCTGGGAATATTATACATCAGAATATAACAACAATATACTAAAGATAAACTGATAATTATATCAACATTTCCCAGAGGGGGGTTGGTTTTCTCCATGTAAACGGAAATTAATTGATAATTATTGAACGATAACACAAAGTCATGTGCTTGTGTGAGTGTGTGTGTGCGTGCACATGTGCGCAATGCGTGTGTGTTGTGTGTGTGTGTGTGTGTGTGTGTGTTGTGTGTGTGTGTGTGTGTGGTGTGTGTGTGTGTGTGTGTGTGTGTGTGTGTGTGTGTGTGTGTGTGTGTGTGTGTGTGTGTGTGTGTCCAACCTTGCGGTCCTCTGGTGTGAGCGCGTTCAGCAGCATGCTCATGTTGTCGGACTTCCACTCCCACTCCTGGCTACTGAAGTACTCTAGCAGGCCGATGGCCTTGTGGAGACGGTTGAAGATCCGCATCATCCTGCAGGGAGGGAAGGAGGGAAGGAAGGAGAGAGGGTGAGAGGGAGGGAGGGAAGGAAGAATGGAGCGAGGGAGGGAGGAAGGGAAGGTGGCAGGGAGGCGAGACAATGGGGAAATTATGACGGAAGGAAAGAAGGACAATGCAAAAAAGAAGAAAAGAAGAAAGATGGAAGGAATTGTGCAACAATGGCCGAGGATTACTTGCAGTGTTTCTCAGCTAGTTGAGAACCAAACCTCAACCACTACTTGACATATTCCCAGTTGCTTTGGAAGAACAGTCTCAGCAGTAGTGTTGCGTTCCAGTTACAGTACAGACACCGTTAACCCTCTCCGCCCACCCAGCGGACCGCACCAACCGGTTAGGATGCGTGACTGACGGGTCCATAAATCCCGACTAATCTCGATTAGTTTTTTTTAAATGGCTTGCTGTGGCTCATCAAAAGCAACCCTTGGTCGGTTAAACAGGGGGTGGGGGCTTTTCAAAGTAAAAGTATCTAGAAGGAGCCTTACTGTGGCTGCTGCCCGGAGAGGCGCAGGTAGAGGTCGTAGATGAGCGCGGGGAACTTGTGGCTGACCAACATCCAGTACTGGTTGATCAGGTAGTTGGAGGTGATGTTGGCGTTGGGCCGGCGGAAGGCCTGCTCCAGGGGGTTCCTCTTGAAGGTGGACATGACGTGGTACTCTGGGGGCGGAGGAGGAGGACGACGGAGGAGGAGGGTGGATAAGTTATTGTGCCGGGAAAACCTCGTGTTGACCCCTTGGTTGAGCCAAATAGAATTAGAGAAACAACTATTTTGCTCATAGTTGTTTCTCTAAATATAAATATAATACAAATACAAATACAAATATATAAATATAAATAATGAAACATTTTTAAATTTGAACTTTGTATGGCTCTGTATTGGGAAATGAGTGTGTACAATGTACTGATAGTTTAGTTGTTAGGGCGTTTCCCGGCCGAACAGTTCAGGGTTCGATCCCCAAATATGTCCGCATCCTAAACCTGTAGTGGGCACCCTAACCTGTAGTGGGCACCCTTGAGCACGACGTCCTAACCTCCCTACCCACTCCTTAACAACACGCAACCGAATGAACTGCAGTGAACTCTTTGGATGAAAGCGCCAACGATAACCACTTATCGGCGAAAAAGCGGCGATGCCCAGCGGGACGTGCAACAGAACAATACAAATATATAATATAATAAATAGCAGGGAAAGCATCTGAATGTACGCCACAATATTTACAGTCTTTAAAAGCACTTTTTTGGCGTTGGGCCGGCGGAAGGCCTGCTCCAGGGGGTTCCTCTTGAAGGTGGACATGACGTGGTACTCTGGGGGCGGAGGAGGAGGAGGGTGGATAAGTTATTGTGCCGGGAAAACCTCGTGTTGACCCCTTGGTTGAGCCAAATAGAATTAGAGAAACAACTATTTTGCTCATAGTTGTTTCTCTAAATATAAATATAATACAAATACAAATACAAATATATAAATATAAATAATGAAACATTTTTTAATTTGAACTTTGTATGGCTCTGTATTGGGAAATGAGTGTGTACAATGTACTGATAGTTTAGCGGTTAGGGTGTTTGATTCCCGGCCGAACGGTTCAGGGTTCGATTCCCGAATATGTCCGCACCCTAACCTGTAGTGGGCACCCTAACCTGTAGTGGGCACCCCTTGAGCACGACGTCCTAACCTCCTACCCACTCCTTAACAACACGCAACCGAATGAACTGCAGTGAACTCTTTGGATGAAAGCACCAACGACAACCACTTATCGGCGAAAAAGCGGCGATGCCCAGCGGGACGTGCAACAGATCAATAGAAATATATAATATAATAAATAGCAGGGAAAGCATCTGAATGTACGCCACAATATTTACAGTCTTTAAAAGCACTTTTTTGGAATGAGAAATATGACCACAAATAAGCAAATGAACAGCAAGGCATCATCAACAACAATACTTAGTCCGCGATTAAGGGCTATACGAATACAACCTACTTGTACTTGTGATACTTCCAACATATACTGTACATTTATATGTTACAGTAAACGGCCACCAAGAATGCTAATCCGCTGACGTCATGTCGGGGGAGCGTGGCGGGCGGGGGTGGGGTGGGCGCGTCAGTGAGAGTATGAATGACAAAGCCGGGAGACGAGACTCTTAATAAATCGTGACCTCAGATGGTGTCCCCTGCGGATTAGCCGGCGCGAGCGGCGAGAGACGGACCCCTCCAGGCAGAACTCACCTCCCGTCCTCCCCCCCACCTCCCGCCATCCCCTCCCCTCCCTCCCCTCGCCGCATTCAATTCCGAGTCACCTGACCTCAAACATTACATCACGCTCGCGGGGCACGCTTACTAGCGAGGGGATTGGGATGGGGGGGCGGCGGCGAGGGGGGGGATGTTTCCATGGCAACTGTCCGACCGGATACAAAGCGGCTGCCAGATGTGTGCGTGCATCCCCCTCCCCGGCGACTGGCGTGCGCCGTCTGAGGGCAGAGCCGCTGCCCTTCAGCCACCCTCTAAGCCCACCCCACCCCTCCCCAGCCCCCCACTCCCCCTCCCATCCTCGGTTGGCATGGCGACGGCGGCTCGCGGCTAATGCTCGGCGTGCCCGCGGTGCCGTGGCGATGGCGTGCCGGCTGGAGCGAGACGCCGGAGGGGTCTTTATCTCCGCCTCTCCCCCTCCTCCTCCCCCTCCTCCCTCCTCCCTCCAACGAGAGTGTCCCTCCCAAAAAGCATCTCTGTGTTCGCATACGAAAACCCGCTAACGTTCACGTCAACGACTTCCTCCGAGAGAACAGCTTCATCCCTAGCCTCCCTATTTAGTGTGCAAATTGTCACACAAACAGTCCAAACAGTGACACACACTATTTTGTGCCATCATTATTATTTTCATTATTATTATTATTATGATGATTAGCATTCTTATTCCATTCTGTTCCATTTCTTTCGCCGTCATGCAACTTGGTCACGCTGGAGGCAAACGTGGATTCATGTGCAATATTCCTCATATCGTGTGCAACACTACTTCTCATTACTACTTGCCGTTGCCAACGTGTTTTGTTTACTAAATATCTCAACTATACTCGTTTTTCTTTTAGGCTTATTCACCGCACATTTATTATTCTATTGTTTTTATTCTTATGTTGCCAACCCCTGGCACAAGGATTTCCTTTGGGATGAATAAAGTTCTCTTATCTTATTCAGTTCAGCAAATAAATCATAAATCCATCGCCCGCGGCCCGTCCATCCGCGTGATGCTACCACCACCACCGCCACCACCACCGCCCGTCCATAACAACAGAGCGCCGCCGCAAATTAACTAACATTAATCCTGTCCACCGGCCAGCTGGTGACAATTTGCAGGGTGAGGAGAGTTCCCGCTCTAATCTGCCGCCGTGACCTCGCGCACACGCGCACACACACACACACACACACACACACACACGTGATATAACTCGTAAATGGTCTATGGAAAAACCCCCAAAAAACAATCTAATCGAATGTGCTCTCGGGTCTTCGACACCACAAAAGTCCTTCAAGCTTTGTCGCGTCATTCATCTCGGCGGCAACTAACCGATCCAAGGATTAGCGTCTACTAGCAGACCAGTAACTTCACATGCAAGACCAGCAAACAGAATCTTTGAGGACACCAGATACCTCGAGCACCACCACTCCCCGTGTGCACTTGAGTGAATTCTTTCCCCTTCAAATTAGTGATTATTTTTATTGTTCTGTTGCACATTCCGCTGGGGCAATTCGGCACACTTTTTCCATTTCACTGGCACATCCTGCATGGGATGTAATTACAATTCCTTAAATCATTGACAATCCGTAGTACTCTGCCCATGGTAAACGCATTAATCAGGAGTATAGGTGGGTTGAGTAGAAATGGTGCTTATCAAAAGAGGATCCACGCATCCATTTTGATCCGGAATAGCCCATTCAGACACAATAAGTGTCAACACACACACACACACACACACACACTGAGTGACAACACTGTATATGTAACCCTGTTCAACGTACCGACTTCTCCCCAGTGGAACGGGTTGATGCCTCCGGTGGTGCAGTTGTAGACCAGGGCCGTCTTCGGTCTGCGGTCAGAGGGAGCGGAGGAGGAGGAGGAGGAGGAAGAGGAGGTTGTGAGCTCAGCGGAAAAAAAAATCATTAACCAGGTCCGCCCGTCGTCACATTCGCAAATCATCATTTTCCAATTTCTGCCACATCGGCCCTCCCGAGTTACATCATCATAAATCGTCGGTGGCGGTGGCGGCGGCGGCCGGACGTTGGGGCTATTTATGAGTCTCTGTGCATGTGTCCCGGTCTTACTGAGGCACGAGGAATAGTCCATCTCGTCGCCATTTGTCATCCAAAAACACACAGGCTTTTTGGCAGAGAGCGACGGCGTCACTTTGTGTGCCAAAAATATCAAACGCTTTGGGCATTTACATCTTTAGACCGACAAAAACGGGCTTTTAACTGACTCTCAAACAACGACGCGACGCAATGAACTGAGAAACACACTGAGCAGAGTTAATGAGGCGCGGGGGGGGGGGCCTCTATGGGGAGCGCTGACCTGTGCACGGCCGTGTACCAGCCGGCGGCCAGGGTCAGGTTGATGACCACGTCCACGGGGATCAGGTCGGCCACCGCGTCGTTGTTGGCGCGCATGGTGCGCAGGATGCCCTTGCCCGCCTGCAACAGGGGGGAAGTCAAAGTTAGCGACCGCGGCTCCTCCACCGTGTGTGTGTGTGTTAGCGGTCAGTCAGAGCTCCAAAGCTACCAGAGGATGCGAGAATTAGCAGATGCTTTTTAATCCATAAAGAGATGTACAGTAAATTTTAGATTCTTGGACTAATTGACTTACAATTACACGAGACATACAGGGGTATACCTTCAATTACACTCGGAACTCAGCTACACAGCATGCAGGCAATCCATTGTACTTGTTACACATGGCAATAAAGAAATATTGATCTTAATCTTGATCTTGAATATCGATGCCGACTTGCTCGAGGACACCCTACACTCAGGCAGACTTGCAGACATTGGGCGCTCGAACCCCAGGACCTTTCGGGCCGAGAGTCAAACGCTGTAATGCCTACTTGACCATCCTGTGCCCCACGTCGAAATAAGAAGTATATATACATAAGCCAAAAGTCAACGTACGGCTATGAAGACTCCACTCGGCCCATTGAAGTTGTCAATCCAGCCCTGAAAGAAACAAAAAGAAACCAAAAAACAAAGTTAGCGCTCAGGATCTCGGATTGCTCCAGTCACTGACCGATGGACAGAGTGATGGAAGAGTGACAGATGGACAGAAGTACAGGGCGGGGAATGGAGGGACGGATGGATGGATAGAGCGATTATAGATGGATGTAGGGATGGAAGGGGGGGGGGGGGGGGGGGGGACTCACGGGGAAGGGCTCCTGCCAGCTGGCGCCCACGATGGAGGGCCGGATAATGCCGATGCTGAGGTGCTCCTGCTCCTGCTGCACCACGTACTCGGCCAGCGCCTTGGTGTACGTGTACGTGTTGGGCCGGTCGCCGATCAGCCGCGGCGTGATGTCTCGCACGATGCTGTCGTCCATCCACCTGCGGGGGCCAGGGTCACAGGTCAAGTTAGTCTCCACCGTTACATTACCGTCATATTATCCTCATTATATCATCAACCACGCCCGAGCCACCGTTTGCTATATTTAAATACTCTGGATACATATGCTTCTGATTCTCTTCTCATCATCATAGTGACCGCCCTCTACCGTCCTCGTCGTCATAGCGACCGTCCTCGTCGCCTTAGCGACCGTCCCCCGGGGTGACTTACGACAGGGACTCTATGAGCTTGGTGGGCTCCACGGGCGGCGGGTAGATGACCTCGTCGATGTGGTGCCGGTTGCAGTTGGCGTACGCCGTGGACACGTGGATGAAGGCCTCCAGGTGCTGCATCTTGCGCGCCAGGCCCAGGAGCTGCTGCGTGGCGACCACGTTCAGCTGCAAGGCATGCCTGGGAGAGAAAGAGAGAGAGACAGAGACAGAGAGAGAGAGTTAGGCTTAGGTGGTGTCTTGCTCAGGGACACCTCCACACTTAGCTAGGTGGAGCCCGGGGATCAAACCAGCAACCTTCCTGTTACCTCCTGGGCTACTGCCGCCCCAGATGGAGTTTGAATGCGGATACAACTTTGCTGTTTTCACGATTATGATTACGACGGTCTGAAAGAAGACGTTGGAATATTAATTAACATTTAACACTTAATTTGAAGCTATCCTCATTAGTTCCACTGAGACAATTCCAAGTTTTAATTGCAAAACATCGATTTGAACCGTCATTGCTTTTAATTGTTCCTATTCATAATGTTCTTGTTTTCGCGTTTTCCGAGGATTTGATTAAAATAAATGACGATTTCCAGATGGGCATATTCGGTTACATATCTGTTGGGAGTTGTGGATGTGGTAATCTTGTGGGCCAGTAACTTTCCACTCTGCTGTGTGGCCTACGTGACTAGTTAGCTGTTTGACCTACGGACTAGTTAGCTGTTTGACCTACGTGACTAGTTAGCTGTTTGACCTAAGTGACTAGTTAGCTGTTTGGCCTACGTGACTAGTTAGCTGTTTGACCTACGTGACTAGTTAGCTGTTTGGCCTACGTGACTAGTTAGCTGTTTGACCAAGTGACTAGTTAGCTGTTTGACCTACGTGACTAGTTAGCTGTTTGACCTACGTGACTAGTTAGCTGTTTGACCTACGTGACTAGTTAGCTGTTTGACCTACGTGACTAGTTAGCTGTTTGACCTACGTGACGAGTCAGCTTCACTCTTATGTTTGCCCCGGGAGACCTCTGAGACGCACTCGCAGCTGTTGTTGTGGGAACAGGTTGCCTCTTCTATCTGGACTGGCTGTCCCGCGGAAGGTCTCAACCGGAGACCTTGCAGTCCCTGCTTCCTGGTCTGGGGCATGGAGACCCACATCTCTGTGTGGGTCACGTGAGGCCGTGATATCCCTGCTTCAAGTTAACTGTTTGTCTGTCTGTTACATATCCACGTGGGGCCTGGGGTCCTGGCGTCTCCGGATTGGCTGTCTGGGGGGGTGGGGACGGAAGGGTCTCCATGGACAGCCTTGTTGTCCCTGCTCCCTGAATGGCTGTCTTAGAGGCGTTTCTATGTCTGCTTCCCTTGTTGAGTTGTTGTCTATATGTAAATGTTCCTTTTGTTGTCCCACGCAAACTGTAGCACGGATATCACGGCCTCACGTGACCCACACAGAGATGTGGGTCTCCATGCCCCAGACCAGGAAGCAGGGACTGCAAGGTCTCCGGTTGAGACCTTCCGCGGGACAGCCAGTCCAGATAGAAGAGGCAACCTGTTCCCACAACAACAGCTGCGAGTGCGTCTCAGAGGTCTCCCGGGGCAAACATAAGAGTGAAGCTGACTAGTCACTTAGGTCAAACAGCTAACTAGTCACGTAGGTCAAACAGCTAACTAGTCACGTAGGCCACACAGCTAACTAGTCACGTAGGCCACACAGCAGAGTGGAAAGTTACTGGCCCACAAGATGACCACATCCACAACTCCCAACAATATGAATCAAACGGTTGTTGAGACGGTAAATAACCTTTAACCCTGCAACGTGCAACAACGGACATTCTTTAACTTTTGTACATTTTGAACATTTTTTGACAACCGGACGAACCGGCAAAACCGCCCCACAGACGGACGGGTCGTGCGGTCGTCCCGGGAGAGGCGTGAACGCGCCATGTTTGTTTGCCCCCGGAGGACGGCGCGGGGAAACCGCCGGCTCGCTCCGCTGGTTCGTCGGGTCGTGACTCAGCGACATTCTCTCACACGACCACTGTAGAGAGGGGATGTGTGTGTGTGTGTGTGTGTGTGTGTGTGTGTGTGTGTGTGTGTGTGTGTGTGTGTGTGTGTGTGTGTCTAAAAAGGCGGGAATCCAAACACGGCCGCTACTACAAGGGTCGTATTGCGCGGGTGGCACGCGAACGCAGGCCGAGCCCCGAGTATATAGTCTCTCGATTGTGAAAATGAACATTATTGTTGTGTTGTGTCGTTACCCGGATTAGATCTCTTAATAGAAGGAAAAGGAGAAAACGGGAAATGCGAGACGACGAATTTGCATTTTGTATCTTAATAACACATGTGGCGCGTCTCGTTCTACCTGTTCCCGGGGGCACCGCTGGCATTGAGACCAACGCAAGAGAATGGAAAGATAAAGAGAATGAGCGAGAGACAGAGAGAGACAGAGAGAAGAGACACAAAGTGGAAAAAGGGCGAGGAGAGTGTTTGAGAGAGGAGTGCCGTCCTGCTTTGTGAACTCTTGCACAGTGAGACGCAATCCGCTTGTATAACTCTCTCTCTCTCTCTCTCTCTCTCTCCATCGTCGCTCTCTATCTCGTTACACAAGACGGAGAATGACGCTTCACACAGAGAGCGGGAAAATCTTTCCTGCAATTAAACTCTTTGCTTTGTTACTTTTTGCACGGTATGTGTACCCGGTTCACATTTTAAATGATGCATTTACAGTATTATCACCATTAATTACATTTACATTTACATTGAGGGCATTTGGCAGACGGCTTTATCCAAAGCGACTTACAAAGAGTACATTTGTTGAAGGACTGGTACATAAAGATAAGAATAGAGCAGGTTTCAACTGAAATGTGTATATTATATTAAGATGAGAGATAAGATGGAACTTTATTCATCCCGAAGGAAATTCTTTTGCCAGAGGTTGCTCAAAATTACTACATAAGAATAAAAACAATAGAATAATAGACGTAGAGTGAATAAGCCTAAAAGAAAAATATAGGCAAGATATTTAGTCAACAAAACAAGTTTGCAATGGTATTGGTATTGAGTAGTCGTAAAAGTAGTATTATATTATATTACGACTACCTTCCTTTGGTAGTTCTTGGCAAGGTGAATAACATTATGTCCCAATAAAGCCCTTTGGGATCAAAGCGAGAGACCAGAGGCAGCCAGATCCAGGGACCACCAGACGGATGGCCGGAGACAGACAGAGAGAGGGAGGGAGGGAGGGAGGGAGGGAGGGTCATGGGTCAAAGGTCAGAGAGCAAAAGAGAAGATGAGGGAGGAGATGAAGAGTATGAAGGACGGGTGAAGGGGGGTATAACTGTGTGTGTGTGTGCGTGTGTATGCGGGAGGTGACGTAGTGAGAGACAACGAGAGAGAGGAGAGACATAGATTGAGATGGGGCGAGGGGGTGGGAGGGAGGGAGGAGGGAGGGAGGGGGGCGGGTCTCCGGTGGTGTTCACGGGTCGATATGAAGCGGCGTGCGGCAGTGCAGCGAAACCGCTTTAGGCCCGAAGGAGCCGTCAATCATCCGCTAATAGAGTCTACATCTTCGCTTCTCGATGACGTATTGGACCTCGCTCCCCCCCCCCCCCCCCACCCCACCCCGAACGAAAAGGTTTTAAGAAGCCCTGAGTGAGAGTGTGTTTGTGTGAAGAGTGTGTGTGAGTGTATGTGTGTGGAGTGTGAGTTGTGGTGAGTGTTGCCAGGGCACTCACTTGAGCGGCGCGTCAAAGCGGATGGTGGCGGCGCAGTGGAAGACCACGTTGATGGTGGCGCTGAGCATGTCCACGTCCTGCGGGCTCAGGGCCAGGCCCGGCTGGGTCAGCTCACTGCTCACCGCCACGATCTTCTGGTGGAAGTTGGGGTCCTCCTCGCGCACCCGCTCAAACAGCTGAGAGAGAGAGAGACAGAGAGAGAGAGAGAGAGAGAGAGAGACACAGAGAGAGAGAGAGACAGAGAGACATGTTTTAACCTCTTGGGTACCCAAACCACTACATCTATTGGGAGGAAGAAAGCATCAGAGAGTCCTGCAGTAGCTCAGGAGGTATAAGAGCGGTTGTCTGGCAACAGGAAGGTTGCTGGTTCGATCCCCGGGCTCCGCCTCCTAGCCAAGTGTCGAGGTGTCGGTGACGAGTCGAGTGTGAATTATGTGTGCGGGGAACAGTAGCCGACTCTAATGTCACCGCAGGGCTCATTAGAGGTGTCTGTGTGTTGTGTGTGTGTGTGTGTGTGTGTGTCCGTCGGTCCTTCCGTCCTTTGATTTTCTCGACTGACGACTCATCCATGTAAAAGGCCCAACTCCTGTACAGTCGGGTGGGCGTGTCTAGAGTTACCAGGAGGGAGGGGTTGGGGGTGGTTATGGCGCGCGTTTGCGAGAGTCGCAGCGATGGCGGCGAGCCGAGACGACCGAGGATGCTGACGGGAAGCGATTCAGGGCGGCAGTTAACAACACGCCTCCCCCCCCCCCTCTCTGTGTGTGTGTGTGTGTCCACTCAGCGCCCCCCTCCCACAGCCCCTCCCCAACCGCAAACCAATTACCTTAATTGCGAAGGGGAAAAACTACCAGGGTGCAAAATGTCCGTCTTTTGCGTCCACCGGCCAAATAGCGGAGTGGCGGATGTTCACATTTTTTAACAGGCTACTCGATAGATTAGCATCGTGTTCTTGGCCGCCGAGTGAAGCCACTCGCATATTCGGTTGGCCAGCGTTTGGCGGCTGACGCTAATGTTGTTCCCGTCGAAAACTGCACCACCCATCTGACGCCGGGGTTGACGGACGTCCACAAAGAAGGAGGCAACTTATGGTGCCGGTTTTTGTGAGGGATGGGATGGGATGGGCGGGAAAATTGACTAACGAGAGTGCTAGGATTCTTGGACTTGCACATCCTCTATGTGGACGTGACAAGTAAACCGATTTATCGACGTCAATGTTTCAGCATTGATGTCAATAAGTTAATCCCTTCTTTTGCGTTCAAGACTCCCACGAGGTCAACAAAGCGTCGGTTGGTTTCAACTGACGCGTCACGGAGTTCACCTTCAGGTCAGTCTCTGCGCAACACAACACAACCTTTCTTCACGCCACGGAACGCTGCTCCTTTGATGAGTCAGTGTGTGTGTGTGTGTGTGTGTGTGTGTGTGTGTGTGTGTCCTAAAATAGTCCTGCTCTATTTGACACACAGACGATGTCCTCACCTATGCATTGCGCAATGTAAATAATAAAGCAAATTCATCGGGCAGAGCCAGACAAAAATTATGATCGTAAGGTTAGCTGACGCCACGTCAATCAACCTTTCTTCTCGACGGCGTACTCCACCCCTCCCACCATCAACAACAACACACCACACACACACACAAAGTTGGTGGAGATGCCCTCTCTGCTGCAGACAGGCTGCGTGTTCACACACACACACCTAAATGCCAGATTATGGGACGGCTGCTGAGGACGTACTGGAGTGAATGGGTCGAAGTATGGCGGTGGTTGTAGCGGGTTCTCTGTGTGTGTGTGTGTGTGTGTGTGTGTGTGTGTGTGTGTGTGTGTGTGTGTGTGTGTGTGTGTGTGTGTGTGTGTGTGTGTGTGTGTGTGTGTGTGTGTGTGTGTGTGTGTGTGTATATAGAGTGGCTCTTTGGGGAACGGAGAGCGAGCAGTCTTGTGCCAGCCAACGACTGGCACTCACTGACCATGACCATCCCCCCCCCCCCCCACACCACCACTCACATACACACCCCAAGCAATGAGCAAGCCGTCTTGTAGAGGCAGGCGCACACAGAGAGAGAGACAGAGAGCAGAGACAGAGAGAGAAGACAGAGAGACAGAGACAGAGAGAGACAGAGACAGAGAGAGACAGAGAGACGAGACAGAGAGACAGAGACATGAGAGACAGAGAGAGAGAGACCGAGACCACAGAGAGAGAGCCGAGAGAGACAGAGAGAGGAGAGACATGAGAAGTAGGGAGTAAATCAATTCCACGTACAGACACGGTGATGGTATATATACACATCATTGTCGGCGATCAGGCACACGAGAGTCCATTTTCGAACAATGACCGTGAACCGTTGGATTAATTCAGAGAGAGAGAGACCAGCCTTCACCGAACCTTTGACAACTGCGATACAAAACTTATAAGCGGTCTGGATGCGAGCTAACACACTTTACACACGCGCACACCACCTGAAGAGGAGGACACGCACGACACGGATCATCGGCATATCTTAGTCGCGACCACCACGGAAGTACTGAGTGAAGTACTTCCGGTTCTTTTCAGAGACACCGGGTTTGTATCCCAAAAATAAGCAACGTTCTGACAGTGGGCTGGTGTACTGTGTGTGAGGCTACACCGCTGGATGTCTCTGTGTGACGAAACACAGACAGGTACACTAGAAATCTATGACCTGCGCTATGCGGTCATCGTCCAAAAGACAACCTCGCGCAGGAGAGACAGGATTCTTCAACCCGCTGCAAACATTCCTGACACATTACGCCAATTCTACACCGAGGAACGAGAAGGTCAACATTTTTGAATAATTACGACATTGTGTCACCAATGCGGCCACCACCGCATTGGTGACACGGCCGCACGCACACACGCACGCACACACGCACGCACACCACACACACATACACACACACACACTCACTCCTGTCAGCTTAGCATCATCACAGGACAGCTGGAACTCATACGGTATAAAAAACGGCCAAATCCACCACATCACGCACACAGAGATAGACACAGACAGACGGAGACAGACGGAGACAGACAGAGAGACAGACAGACACAGAGACAGAGAGACACAGAAACAGACACATAGAGACAGACACAGAGACAGACACAGACACAGACACAGACAGAAGACAGACCAGACAGACCATGGCATGGCTATGGAGATGAGGGTTTGCATAACACAGCTCTGCTAGAGACACACCAGCCCTGGCCTGCAGTTCCTCATCCGAGGGGACTGTGATTAAAAATTTAAACTAAACTTAAAACCAAAACCATCAACAGAAACATCTTTTTAAGTCTGTCCGAGCGCAGGGCTGCGGTTGGTCCAGACTCTGCCGAGTCAGGCGGGAGCAGCCAATCAGGGACCCGGAAATGTTCTCGCAGACACTAATGGCCTGCCCATCAGCACTCAAACCATCCACACCCCCCCACCCCCACTACTTACACTGTGTGTGTGCGCAGTGTCTGTGTGTGTCTGTGTGTGTGTTGTGTGTGTGTGTGTGTGTGTGTGTGTGTGTGTGGTATAAAAAAATAAAGGAAAAGGAGAGGATGGGGGCGGGATCTGATGCAATCACCCACCAGCTATCCTCCAGTGACGCTGGACCAAGCCGTGTCTATAGTCCAGATCAGAAGCTTCACTTTTTAAATGAAACGCTTTATGCTACCCTCGACCCCCACAGCTTCTCATCAAATTGTGGCTTTGGACAGACAAGCCAGTCTACACAACGGCATAGTTCGACCCTCCCTCCGTCCGTCCCTGCCTCCCCGGAACTCCGGCATTGACGTTGTCGTTAAGGGGGAATGCAGCCAGGTGACGCGGGGCCTTCATTAGCTAATTGAGCGAGAGGCGTGTCTTGTTTCACATGCTCATCATGTACATGCATGACATGGAGTGCCTTTCACTTGAGACGGAGCTTGGGGGCCCAGGTATTGGTTTTTTTGTGGTGTGTGGTAACGTCGCCTGGGCGCAACAAAGCCAGCCAGTGGGACGTGACCGACGAC
>PIJE02001623.1:9330-20012 GCA_002895965.2 Coryphaenoides rupestris
GACTATTAAACACGAGAGAGAGAGAGATGAGGGAGACACTAGGGATACAGGGGGAGAGAAGAGAGAGGGGATAGGCGCTTGGCTGGCTGGCATGCCCTGGCTGGTATTGCATTCATCATTCATCATCATCCATTCAGCAGCATGTGCAGGCAGAAGAAGAGAGAGAGAGAGAAGAGCGAGAGAGCGAGAGAGAGCGCGAGAGAGAGAGAGAGAGCGAGAAGCGTTAGCCAGCTCTCCGTAGCGGCGTCCTCCAGCCCTACGAGTCGCTGGCATCGCGTCTCTCAGCCGCCGCGCCGAGGCGTGTGTGCGCGACCCTACGGGGGGGGAGGCCTGCCTCGACACACCGAGCCAGGAATAGCCCTGCGCTCTGTGTGCCGTCGCCGCGGACGATGAAAACAGGGTTTTCCGTGACGTGAAAGCGTTGTGAGCGCTGCACAGGAGGACGCAGGAGGCTGCATACATACGTCGAGCGTTGCCGCGTTGCGTGTTGCGTGTTGCGTGTTGCGTGTGTGTGTACAGTATTGTACACGCGTGTTCACTCACACTCCACTTGCTATATGGAACACCGGAGTCCCTCGTGGACGTGATGGGGGAGATGTAGCCATGGTGCTTGGCTCGCTCCACGTTGTGACGCAAAACAACCATAAAACGACGACAAAAATACAAATAGAAATGGTGCGAAGGGACGGTGTACGGCACGGAGTAATATTTCCCCCCCCCCGTCATTTATTTACATTAACATCTTTCTTATGAAGGCTTGTGCCGATGTCCTATTTGGTCCTATCTGATGTAGCCCGCGAGATTAGCACGCCACCGCTGAGGCTGCAGAGTGTCTCCTCTGCGCCGAGCCGCCAAACGTCTCTCCAGCTCAGCGGCGGACGGGAGACACGTCCGCTAGCAGCGCCGCCGCCACCGCCGCCGCTGCTGTGACGCTGGGCTCTTTAAGGACAACAGCAGCTTAGGGAGAGAGGGACACACTCTCTCTCTCTCTCTCTCTCTCTCTCTCTCTCTCTCTCTCTCTGTCTCTGTCTCTGTCTCTCTCTCTGTCTGTCTCTCTCTCTCTCTCTCTCTCTCTCTCTGTCTCTGTCTCTGTCTCTGTCTCTCTCTCTGTCTCTGCACAGCCGGCATACGCCTAGCAAGCTAGTTGCCCAGCTAACCAGTCAACTGGCTACTAGCTGGCGACTAGCTACGATATTTAAGTAGCTCGCTATCTCCCGAGCCATCTCCCACATGCAGGCTTCCGGGTGCAGCCTCACCCAGAGCCATCTCAGCCGGGGCAATCAAATCAAACTTTACTTACAGAGTGATTTTCGTGCAAAACGGCAATACCAGTGGTTTAAGGAGGGAAACAACGCGACAATAGGGACAATGAATTAGTTAAAAGATCCATTTGAGGTGGGTAGAACTTAACAAGGATTTTAAACGACCCGTTAAGTGATTAGGAGAACTAAGCTAAGGGGTAGGGGTCGGGGGTCGGTGTGGACGAATCTTTATTGACAAATAACTTCTGAGTCACCTTCAGAAGGCACGAGGAGACGGAAGGTGATGATCGTGGTGATTAACGACAACGGTAATCGATCTGGTGATTTATGATGAACGTATCTGGTGATTTTGTAGACATGCGGCATCTCCGTGTGTTGAGATCTTCCTTCGGATTTCTGTGCATTTGTGATTTATCTTCCAGAAAGGTTGCGTTACATTCCCTGCTCCAGCTGTGGCTGACCGGTCTCAGCACAACTTGCTGCTGAGTGACCAAATGTTTATGAGTCGTAATTAGTTTGAAATAAAATCTTGCGGCATCTCGCGAGCGTCCCCAACATAGCGTGTTAAGCTAGTTAACCCCCCTGCCGACCCCTGAGCCAGATGAACCGGGGGGGGGGGGGGGGGGGGGGGGGGGTGCGTGACCCCGTGGGCCTTGAGGCCGATAGGAGGCGTTCCCAGCCGTTGCCATCGACAACGCGTGACAAGACTCGAGGAAAGCGGCCACCGGCAAGAAGAGACATGGAAGAAGTCACTTACTGACGACAAGTACACATGTGTGCATGTGAACACATACACACACACACACACACACACACACACACACACACACCACTGAGTGTGTGTGCATGTGAATACACACAAGGGTAAGGGGACTGACCTCTTGTGCAACACGCACATGACTACTACCCCTGGTTGCTACACACAATCTTGAGTGTGTGTGTGTGTGTGTGTGTGTGTGTGTGTGTGTGTGTGTGTGTGTGTGTGTGTGTGTGTGTGTGTGTGTGTGTGTGTGTGTGTGTGTGTGTGTGTCCGTGCTTGGCGAGCGACCAGCTGCGTGTCACCAGAGCAGCACCGAGGAGCGCACACACACACACCCTGCTAGCAGCTGTTGCTCTCACTAACCACGGTCCACACACACACACACACACACACACACACACACTCTGAAGACACGCATACACATTCTGAGGACACACACTTTCTGAGAACATACACATTCTGAAGACACACACTTTCTGAGGACACACACACGTTCTGAGGACACACATGCACAAACACACACACACACACACACATACACATTCTGAAGACACACACACTTTCTGAGGACACACACATACACACACATTCTGAGGACACACACACACGCATACACATTCAGAAACACACATAACACACACACCCTCTCTCCGGCCGTCACCTCCGACCCGTTCCCGCGTCCGTAAACACCTTGACCTACGCCAATCGAAGAACAATTATGAAACGTCTCGCAAACCCAGAACGATCTTCCATTCCTTGGCCACCTCACTGGTTCTTCTGGTTCCTAACATGGGCTCTAACAGAACCTGGCACCAGTCACCGACACGTCAATGACCCGATCGTATGACCAGAGAGCCAGAGAGCCGAGGACTACGGGGCGACCGCGCCGCCCCAGTCCAGCCACTGGGGGCAGGTGTGAATGTATAAATACATTTTCACGGGAGCGTCACGTCTTCTCATTACAATCACAACGCCGGCCCGGCCGCGGTGCCGTCGCTCGGTTCAAAGCGTTAACTCGAGGAGGGCAAATGTTGTTCCAGTTTACGGGACGCGGAACGATTTGAAAGGAACGTTGGACGGACGTCGAACTGGCACATGGGAGCGATCTCAAGACACAAGCGTGTTTGTAGTTTGCCCAACTACAATTCCCATCATGCAACACACCTCGACGCCACCTCAGTGTTCCTGTAGCTTAAAATATGGCGGTTGCTGCTTGATTTATCCGTGGAATCTTAAACGTCGGCGCTCATCAACGCTCGCCACCAAGAGATCCATTCACTTTCTGTGAGTTTTGTGTTACTTTTACAGCGCGTAACCTTTGACCCCTGAGCGCGGAGAGAGGAGCCGTCTGCTGGGATTAGAAGCCAGCTGGTTGGAGGGTGGGTGGGGGGGGGGGTGAGGAGGACACCACATTGGGCAGCGGCACACCTAATCTTTACCACCCGCTCCTCCACCCCTCCCTCCAGCCCCTCCACCCGAGTTTCCACCCCCCCCCCCCCCACCCCCCCGCCTCCCCTCCAAGCTCCGCCCCCCATCGCCGGTTCCCCGTACTCAGCATTACGAGGTGCCCACTTCCATCCAAGACACACACACACACGCACACACACACACACACACACACACACATAGACACACATGGTATGCACGCACACACACACACACACACACACACGTCATGCCAACTGTCCGGGCCCAGGCAGGCGGATCCAGTTGCTCTCTCTAATACTTCTAACAAGCCTCTTCCCACCGCCACCGAGTGTCAAATCCCTCCCTCCCAAAGTCACCCAGCAGGACTTCCCTCTCCTCTCTCTCCCCCCCTCCTCCCCCTCAACACCCCAGATGGAGCGGGGGGGGGGGGGGGGAGACAGACACACACACACACACTGACACATGCTAGCAGGTACAAGATGGATGCCTTGTTGTGTGTGTGTATGTCTGTCTGTCTGACGTGTTTCCTGTTTGTGACAGAGTGTGTGTGTGTGTGTGTGTGTGTGTGTGTGTGTGTGTGTGTGTGTGTGTGTGTGTGTGTGTGTGTGTGGTGTGTGTGTGTGTGTGTGTGTGTGTGTGTATGTGTGTGTACACGCCACTACGAACGCACGCATTGCAAATTGTAGATTAGCAAAGCCTGCAAAACATGAGAGCAAGAAGGAAATCAGCCCAGAACTGGAGATTGATCGATTGCTCGCTCGATCGATCAATCATTCAACACCCCTACCACCGGCGTATCAATACACTGCACCCTGACAGCAACACCGCACACGCACACACACACACACACACACACACACACAGGTCCTCCATTAAGGACCGCTGATCGAGATAGGACCCATATAAACAGCATATCGTCGTCATTTGAACTTTGTCACGGTTACAACGTTGTCCGTCGTTCCCCGGGTGAGGCACGGTCCGGGGCGGGGGGGGGGGGGGCACGCACTGCCTCGGCAGGCGCCCAGCCGCGGCCCGGGAGCGTGCGAGTCGTGTGCGAGTCACGTGTGTCACTGTGGGGCTCCTACAGACGCAGGACTCGGTGGCCGTGGTTCTGCCTCCTGCTGCGGTCTGAGCGGCGGACACCAAGGTGGCTAAAATAGCCAATGGTGTGTGTGACCTCCTCCCCCCCCCCCCCACCCCACCCCACCCCACCCCGTCTCAACTCCCAGATTACCGGGACTAATGCCCCCTCAACTCAAACTAACTCCGGGCAGAGCGGGGGTCCGTCCGTCCGGCCTGCCGTGTCTCCGTTGCCGCGGCTGCGGAGGGGATTCCATGATGTCATGTGGGCTCCACATGCCTCTACATACGTGTGCATATGGCACCGGGACGGGGTGTCAAGAGGTTGGCCCAGACAGGCACACGCGTGTGTTTATAGCCCCCGGAGCTTAGGGACTCAAACCCCCCACCCCCCCCACCTACCCCCCACACCCCCTCCCCAGTCTTTCATCTGGTTTTAAGTGTACAGACACACACACACACACACACACACACACACACACACACACACACACACACACACACACACACACACACTCTCTCTCTCTCTCTCTCTCACTCTCTCTCTCTAGTGTGGGAGCCAGCAAGTAGATCCGTAGGGCAATAAAAGAGGATGCATAAATTATAAGATACTGCAAAGGTGCACCCCTGCTGGTGGTGCTGGTGGTGGTGGTGGTGGTGGTGGAGGAGGTGGTCTGGTGGGTAGAGGTGGAGGTCTGGTGTTGGTAGGTGGTGGTGGTGGTGCTGGTGGTGGAGGTGGTGGGGGGACGTATTAGAGACCCATGCAGGAGACGTTTAGGGCGACTGGGACTGCCTTCATGGACACCAGCCAGGGGCTCCACACCGGAAGCAGGCCAGCAGGGGGTCCAGAACAATCACAACAAGTAGGAGACCATGGCAGGGTTTTGGTGGTGGGGGGGGGGGGTCCTCAGTCAACACACACACACACACACACACACACACAGAGAGAGAGAGACACTCCTTACCTTGGGCTTGACGTTGCAGTGGCAGCACACCGTCCACAGGTACTTGAGCAACCGCCACAGCAGGATGATGAAGAGACCCCCGAAGAAGGTGACCATGGACGAGGCCAGGAACGCCCACCACATGCGCTGCCCGTTGTTGTCGCAGGGCACCTCCGAGGAGAAGGGGATCACCACGTCCTCCATCATCATCATCTTGGACATGGAGACGGAGGAGTCCTGGCGCTGCTGTATTATACTGTCGTGACTGCTGCTGCTGCTGCTGCTGCTGCCTGCGCCGCGGGGTCGGAGCTTAGCGGCCGCCTCGCCTAGCATCGGTGCGCCCTGACGCGGAGCCCGGAGACCCCCCGGCGGCCGCCCGGGACCCTGTCACCAGCCATGTCCAGAGGGGTCACCAAAAAAAACACAGCCCAAAAAAAACTAAACTACAAATACAATAGATCTCCACCCCGTCACCCCCTCACCCCCACCCCCCAAGAGCCACGACCCCAGACCCCAGACCCCCCCCTACAGATGATTCCTGTGTGTGTGTGTGTGTGTGTAGGTGTGTGTGTGTGTGTGTGTAGGTGTGTGTGTGTGTGTGTGTGTGTGTGTGTGTCAGTATGGATCTACGCCGTGCGTCGGGGGGGACCTGGCGTGTCCAAAGCGAGCGCTGTGGGTCTTCCGTGCGCCTCGGAGACGGAGACGCATTGAAATCCGCAAAGCAGCGACGACCGACGACGACGATCAGCGAGGAGGAGGAGGAGGAGGAAGAGGAGGAAGGATAGGAGGAGGAGGAGGGATAGGAGGAGGAGGAGGAGGAGGGATAGGAGGAATCCTCCCGCTAGTAGTCCGCGCTCCTCATGCTGGAGGCTCAGAGGCGCGCTCGGTGGGAGCAGACGGCCAAGGACCGGCTGGAGGTTCGGGTCGTCTGCCGGTGCGTCGGTCGGTCCGTGTGTGTGGGTGTGTGTGTGTGTGTGTGTGTGCGTGGTGCGGGGGTCCCCTCTGTGTCTGTCCAGATCCCGCGTCCCCCGCAGAACCGACCGACCGATCGATCGTCCACACTTTCCGTCTCGAATAGTCTCCAATCTATAATCGATGACACAGGTGTGTGTGTGCGCGCCTGTGTGTGTGCGTGTGTGTGCCTGTGTGTGTGTGGGTCGGCCGCACCGCAGGATTAACCCGTCAGAACCCGTCAGTTCCGTTCAAAAACGCAGACGCAGACGCCGACGCCGCTCCGGTTTGTGTTTCTGTCGTCCTGCGCTCTCCTCTCTCTCCCTCCCTCCCCCTCTCTCTCTCTCTCTCTCTCTCTCTCTCTCTCTCTCTGTCTCCCTCCCTCTCTCTCTCTCTCTCTCTCTCTCTCTCTCTCTCTCTCTCTCTCTGTCTCCCTCCCTCTCTCTCTCTCTCTCTCTCTCGCGCTCTCTCTCTCTCTGTCTCTCGCTGTGTGCGGGTGTCTCTCTGCCACGCCGCCCCCCTGCAGCCCCCTGCTGTCACTGTGGGCTCCGGGAGAGACGCCAGAGAGATTTACAGGTGGGGGAGGGGGGGAGAGAGAGGGGGGAGAGAGAGAGAGGAGAGAGAGAGAGGGGTGAGGGAGGCGGGAGGGGGAGAGAGAGGGGGGGGGGGGGGAGGAGCCACGCTCTAATAATAAAGATGGACAAGAGTACTGTGCAGTCATAATGCTGCTGCTGGTGAATGCTGGTGAATCCTATTGGCCCTCCTCCTCCTCCTCGTCCTCTTCCTCCTCCTCCTCTTCCTCCTCCTCCTCCTCCTCTGCCTCCTCGCTTATTTATGTTTATTTGTTTTATTTGTTATTTAAGATAGTTCAGTTTCCTTTATAGAAATTAATGCTCATTAATTGTACTTCTCTATATAGAAAAAAAGGAACCATAGATTGACCTCATATTGCATATTGTGCAGGCGTGTAAGCCAGTCACTTATATTATTCCAGTACGGTCGCCTATTTCCAGTTCAGTTGAACTGCGTCGTGTTCAGTCCCAGTCCAGGCTCCAGGGGCTGCCGCTGACCGGCTGACCCCCGGGGGACGGACAGTGACCCCCGGGCAGGTGCAACCCCCCCCCCCCACCACTGCACCCGTGACCCCCGGCTAGACCGACTGGGGGTCGCGGTGCAATAAACTGACTTTATTATAACCCCAATAACCCGGACTCCTCTCCAGAGAAAGTGAACGACAAAGCCCTCCACGGCCACGAGGCTTCCATGTGTTTCATTAAAGGGGCCCCAGTACGTGGGCCTTAGCCAGTACGAGCGGTTTAAAAAAGGTCACGTGACTAAAATGGTCATGGTGACGCAGTGACATCACAAGCGGGAGTGTGGCGTCACCTGCAGATGTAGTATGCTGACTAGATCAGCCTATACCGGCCTTTACCACAGTGGACTGTACCAAACCGTAGCATGAAACTGATCTCGTCGGCGTACATCTCGGGTGGACACCGCCACTTGTGATGTCACAATGAGAATGAGGCCTTCGTCTGGCGGGGCAGTCACACGAGTCGAGGTTAGTGGCAGCATTCCCATGAATCGTGGTGTTATGACACCGGATCTGGAGCGAGACTCGTTCCTTCTGAGCATCTGAAAGATAACTTCCTCGTGGCGTCTTTTTTTAAGGAAGGCTTACGGAAGCTCGCCGATGATTTACGCGGCGGATCAGCTGCTGTAACAGAATCTGCCAGGCTGGGGGCCGTAAAAGCCACGGACGGCGCAGTCTCTCAGTGATGATATAATGTGGAATAAAAAAACACTCCCTCTGCTATCTCTGGCTCTCTCTCTCTCTCGCTCTCTGGCTGCCCGTGCTGTCCTGCTGGCTGGCTGCATGCAAATCTGGAGTTGACAAAGTATAGTGGTGTGAATGAACACAAACTGGTGCTAGTGGTGGTGCTGGTGGGTGGTGGTGCTAGTGGTGGTGGTGGTGGGGGAGGGTTGTCTCGCTGCAGCCAGAGACCTGCAGACTACTGAGCCTCGACTGGACAGCTCCTCTCCAGCCGGCCCCCTGCTGGCCACACGAGGAACCGCCTCCGCATGTAGAAGCCAGTGAACATCAAATGATGTATTTCTATGTAGATGTCCTCTGCTCTGCTTGAGACCATGTAGGGTTCAGGGTTTCCTATCTACAGGAACACACACAGGACCCACCAGACGTGTTGTGCCATAAAATAAAAAGTACATCCTCACCACCACCATGTAAACATTTTTTATTATTCACATCTCATCAATTCATTATTCCCTTTTTATTTAGTCTTCAAAGATAGTAAATGCAACACAAAGTAACCAGACCAGGCATCCAGGAGACAATACTAACATAAGAATGTTTTGTGTGGTGATGTAACGACCCACACGGGCCCCCTGCTGTGATCTGCTTGGGGGTCCCGGCCCGCAGGTTGGGAACCACTGCTCCCTGGGGGTTCGGGTGTATTATTTATTATTTGCCGGCTATATCACACCCCCCCCCCCCCCCCCCCATCATCTCCGCTACAGGCTGACTCCTAGCACAGGGTGCACGGAAAATATGACAATAGATATCTTCTGTCTGTCTGTCCACATCGAGCCAAATATATATCAACATGTCTGCTGGAAGATCTTATTTATTCCTTTAATTTTAGTAACTCCCATTGGCCAGTGACATTTGAGTGTGGGGTGTGTGTGTGTGCATGCATGCATGTGAGTGTGTGTGTGTGTGTGTGTCTGTGTGTGTGCATGTGTGCATGTGAGTATGTGTGTGTCTGTCTGTCTGTCTGTGTGTGTGTGTGTGTGTGTGTGTGTGTGTTCCCAATAACATTCAACATTAAATGATCCCGCAGAAACCAGTAGCAGAAGCCTCTCACTGTGCCATGGAAACCCTCCTGGTTTTGCTGTCCTGTGGTCCTGCTGTCCGGTGGTCTGGCACCGGACCCCCCCCCTCCCCGCCCCCCCAGCCCAGCAGCAGCAGTAAACAGATGATTGACTGTGAGAACCTTCATGTACAGAATGTGTAGAAGCCTCTGCTATGCATGACCTCACCGGGAGGCAGATAGTTAACACAGGGATTTGGCTCTAAACTCTCCAGTGTAGTGTAGGGTGTTGGGGGGGGGGGGGGTTGTCTAGTGCTCAATCGCGCGGACGCATGCAGATGGTAAAAGAGAGAAGACTGGACCACACACACACAACTATTCAAGACACACTTTCTGAAGACACACAATCGACCTCAGAGCACACACACACACACATCACTTCAGACACCTCCGGCCGTCCACCTCCGCCCGTTCCCGCGCCTAAAACCCTGACCTACGTCAATTGAAGAAACAATTATAAACGTCCTCGTAAACCCAGAACGATCTTTCCATTTCTTGGCCACCTCACTTGAGTTCTTCTCTGGTTCCTTAACATGGGGCTTTAACCAGAAACCTGGCACCAGTCACCGACACCGTCAATGACCCGATCTCTTATGACCAGAGAGCCAGAAGAGCCGAAGGAACTAACGGGGCGACCGCGCCGCCCAGTACCACCACTGGGGTGCAGGTGTGAATGTAATAAATACATTTTCACGGGAGCGTACGTTCTTCCTCTTGCCAATCCAACGCCGGCCCGCCGCGGTGCGTCGCTCGCTGTCAAAGAACATGCGTTAAACTCGAGGAGGGCAAATGTTGTTCAGTTTACAGGACCGGAAACGATTTGAAAGGAACGTTTGGACGGACGTCGAACTTGGCACATTTGGGAGCGATCTAAGACACAAAGCGTGTTTGGTAGTTTGCCCAACTACAATTCCCATCATGCAACACACCTCGACGCCACACTCAGTTGTTCCTGTAAGCTATAAATATTGGCGGTTGCTGCTTTGATTTATCCGTGGAATCTTAAAACGTCGGTGCTCATCAACCGCTCGCCACAAGAGAGATCCATTCACTTTCTGTGAGTTTTGTGTTACTTTTACAGCGCGAACCTTTGACGCCCTGAGCGCGGAGAGAGGAGCCGTCTGTGGGGATTAGAAGCCAGCTGGTTGGAGGGTGGGTGGGGGGGGGGTGGAGGAGGACACCACATTGGGGCAGCGGCACACCTAATCTTTACCACCCGCTCCTCCACCCCTCCCTCCAGCCCACTCCACCGAGTTTCCCCCCCCCCCCCCCACCCCCGCCTCCCCTCTAAGCTCCGCCCCCCCAATCGCCGGTTTCCCCCGTACTCAGCATTACGAGGGCCCACTTCCATCCAAGACACACACAC
>PIJE02001623.1:20383-80894 GCA_002895965.2 Coryphaenoides rupestris
AATTCTGCTATGACGGTGTCATTTCTCTCCAAAGCCGGCGGTGTGTGTGAGCCACACACACACACACACACACACACACACACACACACGCACACATACACACACACACACACACACACACACACACACACACACACAGTCGCCCCCAAAACAACTGCTCTCTCTGCAGTAAGCCCTGTGGCTCTACAGTGCAGCTCTACATACTGGACACAACGCTATAAGAAGCTCAAACCTTCCACGAGTCAATCTTGTGTCTCCTCTTATTCTCAAATTATTATTAACGGTGATTATACCGACGAACTCGATGACGACAATTAACTAATTACCTCCGAGAATGTACATTGTTTTGCTAATTATATTTGCGCGCGTTAAGGAGCGGCGGCGCGCGTCGGGCCGACGTTACACAGACAGTATAATAGATATCGGTTCAGAGTATCATCAAGCCGACCCTCTGGTGGCCCCCGCGACCTCCGCCACCTCCAATCACCGGGGAGGCGGATCCATCCGTCGAAGTACTCCTCTCCTCCTCCTCCTTCCCTAGTGTGCATGTATGTGTGCATGTGTGTGTGTGTGTGTGTGTGTGTTCAACCGAGCAGGGAAGGAAGGCAGCTGAAAGGCAATCCTTGGCTGTGACATCATTGGGCATGGGACCATGTGACCCGCTTTTCAGAGCATGTAGGAAGTGGCCCGCAGCTCCGAACGCTCTCGGGGTTCACAGCGTGACGGCAGGCCGGCTAATTGGATGGAGAAAAAAAAACCCAGAATCTGAAGCAGAAAGTCTCATATTTGCTTGGGAAACATCAATAAGTCAATATTATTCATCTTAAGCGGCGCGATAATCATTTCTGCGTCAGTAAGTCGTGTTATTCGCTTGGTTGAAGTGATTTATGTTTTGCTCCCCCGACATCAATTCTTGTGTATTGTTTTCATCAACACTGAGATGCACTTTTTGACGACGACACCGTCGACCGGAAGAGTATCGAGGCGTCCTCCTCGTGGGCCCGACAGAGCCCACGAGGAACGACCCCCCTCGGAGCCACGCGGCCGCCGCCCCGGGAATGTGGCGCCCTGGACGACGCTGAAACGTTATCTCCGTCGCGGCGAGATCGAAATAGACGCGGCTTTCTTGTCGCGGCCAAACAAAAAGGTGGCAAATTAATGCGCTCCGCAAATCATTTTTGTGCCGCGCTCAGCATAATTCAAAACATCCACTTTACCGCTGACACAAGTGAGGCTTCACGGCCCGTCAAATGATAATCGAGTCGGCTGGTCGTGATACAGAAAATGAGCTTTATTCTCTCATGTTTATGTATAATTACATAGAAATCACATTCTCTCAGTGAAAGCAAATGCATTCAGTACCTGGCTTCTAGACTTCTTTGAGAACACAACAGTTTCCGTTGTGTTCCTTTCCTTTGATAGAACGCTACCTAAATCAGAAAAATAGCAACATTACAATTTGTTTATGTCTATTTTATATTTAGCCCAACAGTCAAACTTCAGGACAAATTTACCTTGGTAAGCTGTGCAAGAGGAGATCCCTTTTTAACAAAATAAAGAGCATTTTTCTTTTCCTAAACAAGACTAATAAAAAAGGCCATCAATGAAATGTAAGGAACAAATTCGATTACAAAAAAAAGTTAATTAGTTACAGTAGAAATGAAATAGTACCTATGTATGGTCTACTCGGAAACCTAGGAACAGACGCACATTAAGGTTCACAGGTAGACAAGTGCAAAACAGGAATACAACGGGTCAAGTTGCCATAGTGGGTTTTGGCACAATAAAAATACAGATGGTGTGAGGAAGGGCAGGACCGCCCGCCTACATGTCTGCCTCTTGGGGGGAAAAAATTTAAATAAAGAAAAGAAAATTAAAAGTGAAAAACATCACTAACATGTATATGGATGCCAGGGAACTCCTTACGATATGACCCTGCACGTTTGCAATATAGTGTCTTCTTGTTCTCTATTCATATTGATAAGTGACCGACCACCAACCACAAAACTAAACCGTAAAAAAAAGCAAACAAACAAACAAACAAACAAACAACCAACCAACCAACCCCGTGCCGCTAGCTGCTACGTCGCGGCGCAGACATGTTGTGAACTGGCGCTCTCGGCTGGATGCATACTGTGGTGTGATATAGTCTCTATAGTGTCGGTAAATATATGCGACAGAGTATGATAAGTTACACAGTGGTCTGTCTCGCCCTGGACTGCATTGTGAGGATCTTTTCTCTCTTTGTTAGTTTTTTTTCTTAAAACCCGTTGGCCGCCATTTTGGCCCCTGCCCTAAACAACAACAACAACCACCACCACCACCACCACCACCACCACAACCACAACCGGTGTTCCACTGTTGTCAAGCTCTCCACTGCAGTGGCCCCCAGCCTCAGCCTCTGGTCACCGGCCCTAAACCCAGCCTCTGGTCACCGGCCCTAAACCCAGCCTCTGGTCACCGGCCCCAGGCCTCTGGCCCCAGCCTCAGCCTCCGGTGACCGGGCCACAGCCTCTGGCCCCCAGCCTCCGGTGACCGGGCCCCAAGCCCCCAGCCTCAGGTCACCGGCCCCCCAGCCTCAGCCTCACCTCAGCCTCCGGCCTCTCAACCGGTTCACCAGGGGTTGCGTGTGGGAGGCGTCACCAGGAGGTGGAGCCTCGTTGCGTTGTGGCGCGGCGGTAGAAGAAGGTCTCCTCCACGAAGGCACCGTAGAAAGGCCCGTAAGCATCTAGAAACACCCGGCTACTGTAGAAACACAATGCATAGAACTAACAGCAAGATGTGTTCAGAGTTTCATGGCCATCACTGTTGGCACTCAGGCTCAGTAAGACCACAGCTACATACATATAGATATACATCTCTCTCTCTCTCTATATATATATATATAGATATATATAGATATATATATATTTATGTATACTATGAAGAGGTTTGGTGACTTCACACCCTTTACATAAAACTGCACCAGGAATCTGATGTCTGATCCTGGCTTTCTATTTCTATAGTGTCGACTCCATGCCAACATCGACAGGCAAGACTCACTCCGACCAATGGCGAGTGTGTGGGGGGGGGGAAACAATCAACCAAATCAGGTTACTGCCCGCACACGCACGCACACATCCACACACACACACACACACACACATCCACACCACACTCGAGGGATTCTTCATTTGAGACGTTTGGGGTTCAAACCGGAGAGATGCTGCACATCCGAAGCAAACATGTGACCAAAAACAACAACAACAACGACAACGACGACGACGACGACGAACGACAACAACAACAACACTTTTCTCAATGTAAACAGATGCGCGTGATGCGGCGTCGCCCGACGGCAACCGCCAGAAATCGCGAAGAAGGAAGAACTCATGAACTCTGATGCCGAGGACCCAGCGCTACTAAAGCTGCCTCGGAACACCTCAGAATAATAACAATAAGAATAATAATACGAATAATAAGAATAGTAGTAGTAGTAGGCGGCACAGATTACAAACATAATACGAAATAAAAATATATATTTATATATATTTCACTTTACAATGTGTATTTTCACTGTAGTGTACCCTATTGGTATAGTAATTTGAAAGATATAAATTAGTGTTTAGAGTTGGAGGGGGAGGGTGCAGCGTCCTGTAGTGACAGGCGGTGGCTTCTAGGGGCCGCCAACGACTCCTGTAGTAACCGGCGCGGGCCTCTAGGGGGGGGCCGCCAATCGGGTGTCCAGAGCAACTTTACTTTGTTCCTGATCGACGATCGTCTGGATCTGCGTCAGAATGTAGGGCAGAGTCCCTCCCTGGGACGATCCCTGCACGACCAAAAGACGTTTTTTTTTTATTAAATATTACAAAACTCGCAGCGGAACGTTGTCGGATGTCGGAAACGCCAACGCAGCGAGGCGGCCGAACCTGTGAAGAACTTGCTGTACTCCTGCTCCGTCTTCTGCGCGCTCTCAACTGCTCTGGAATGTTTTTGGGAAACTTTGTCCCGCAAATAAACGGATCCTTCTGCTCCCTGGTTTGAGGACACGGGAGAGAGTGAGTGAGATGTGTCAGCGCCACCCCCGTACCCCCCACCCACCCACCCAGGCACCGCACCACCCCCACCCCGTACCCCACCCACCCAGGGAACCCACCCACCCTGGCACCCACGCCGTAACCCCCACCCACCCACCACCACCCTACCGGGGTCGGTCCCTCCAGGGGCCGACGGTCTATTTTGACGTTCTGCAGGTTGTTGCATTGCGTGTTCATTACTTTATATCAAATGCTCTCCTTTGATCGACACTCAAGAGCTATTAAAGTATAAACCGTCTGGGTTATATTGAGACAAGTGTGTTGATATTAAGAGCCATTGGCAGTTGGATGAATAATAAAAAAAAAATCCTTGAATAGGCAAATATAATAATAGAATATATGATATCAGGTTAACGAGACGAAGTTAAACGATGCCCAACCATCTTTTTTTGTTTCATATAAATATATATATATATATATATGAAACTCTATATTCTATCTATATTTTATATTATTTCTAAGTTTTTAGAATATTCACTCTCATATTTTAACTGCATATTTCTATAAGAATATGTGAGCTTTACATTGTGACTCTACTCTGTGAGGGATGTGAGAGCGTACTTGATCTGCTTGGCCGTTCCTTGTAGCGGATGAACACCACGATGGGGTAGATGTGGACGGCGTGCAGCCTCTCGATGGCGTGCGTGGCGATGTCCAGCAGGCAGTGGCAGTCCTGGCGGTGGGGGGGGGGGGCGGGGGGGGGGGGGCGGGGGGGGGGGGAGCACACGATGAGGTCATGTGAGGAGACCGGAGTCCATATTACATCACACCCCGTCGCATCGCACCACGGCCACAGACATGCGGCCGTCAACGGGAAGGGAATTTGTTGACATCTGGGATTAGACGTCGACGGTTTTTGTCGCGTCCCGCGGGTGCGGAGGGCACCGGCTACTGGCGCCGGGAGGGATAATGGCGAGGAGGCGAGGAAACGAGGAGGGGAGGAAGGGAAAGTGAGGGAGGGAGGGAGGGAGGCGGCGGTACCTTTCACCCATTTCCTTGATGGAGGCGACGGTGGTCACGTCAAAATGCCCGCCTGCGCGCTTGTAGTCGATGAAGAGGCAGTTCCTTGACGCCGCGCTCGATGGCCTGCTGGGAGGCCTTCATCACCTCTGAGGAGGGCAGAGGGCAGAGCGCACGCGATGACGATGATGATGAAGACGGGGAAGACATCGTAAACCAGACACGGATTTATGAGAGGAAATGCGTCCGTTAGTTGTTCGTGTTTAGAGGTTAATCCTGGGTTTTTAAACCGCACAAAATGTCATTATATACATTATGAAAATTCAAGATTCAAGACGTTTAATTGTCACATGCACTAAATATGAAATATTAGCCCAGATAGACATTGTAATTGTTTAAATAGTTTGGCAGTTGGAGGCGGTGATAAAGAGATCTCAGCTCTGGGTTTATTTCGGGCGGCGGCGCTAGGAAGTGGACCCACCGAGCACACATTCTGCAGAACTTCCCCGGAGACTCCTGGACCAGCATGTCTTGACCGGGTCGCTGAGCGGGCCCAGAACCAGAACCGGCCGCCGGGACGAACACTCGACCTTCTGGACGCGCTGGTAGGCCAGGCTCAGGCCGTCTGGGCACACAAAACACACAGAACAACACACAGACACACAACAACACACACAGATGCACAACAAACACATAGAACAACACACAGCACACACAACAACACGCACACACAAACACACACACAAAGACACACACACACACAACAACACAGACACACAACAACACAGACACACACAAAACAACACACACACACACACACACACCAAAACACACACACACACACACACACAACAACAAACACCACAAACAACACACACACAACAACAATAACCACCACAACAACCACACACAACAACACAGACACACAACACACACACAACACACACACACACACACACGTACACACACACACACACCACAACAGACACACACAACAACAACACAGACACACACAACAACAACAACAACGCAGGAGAAAGAAAAAGCATTAAAAGGATCCCTCCACCTCCATTCTGTTAAAGACGACGGTTTAGTTTTACTTGTCGTTCTGCGGCGATGTCATCACAAATGTAGCAAATAATACTTCTAGCTGCTATTAAATCTAATTAAATCTAATTAAATCTCCCGTTGGCATCGGTGTAGTTTTGTCCTCCATCCTAAACTTTTATTTATTGGCTCTTATACTTTTGGCCATTATACCTTAATTAGCTTAAATCTTTCTCTGGCACAGTTAGTCTGAAGCAGTTGGCGGGGAGCTAGTGTTTCAAGTGTACAGAATTTATTCATTTAATTATTTATGTTGGGCGCACCGTCGAGCAGGGGGAGGGAGTCGGTGCTGACGGCGTCCAGCACGGACGCGGCCTCCTTGCCGTCCCGGGAGCCGCTGCGCTTGTGTTTCTGCTTCCGTCGAAAGAAGGAGCGGCGAGCGGCGGCCGACAGAGACTTCCCCCCGCCGCCGCCGCCGCCAGCGTCCTCCTTCAGCTCCGTCACGCTGGCCCGGCGGTGGAACTCCTGGTCCATCCTGATGCACAGACACACAGACACAGACAGAGTCAGAGACACACAGACACAGATGCAGACAGAGACAGACATGCAGACACACAGACAGACACAGAGACACACAGACAGAGTCAGAGACACACAGACACAGACACACAGACAGAGACACAGACACAGACAAAGACACACAGACAGAGACACAGACACAGACAGAGTCAAAGACACACAGACAGAGACACAGACACAGACAGTCAAGACACACAGACAGAGACACAGACACAGACAGAGACACAGACACAGACAAAGACACACAGACAGAGACACAGACAGAGTCAAAGACACACAGACAGAGACAGACCAGACAGAGACACAGACACACAGACAGAGACACAGACACAGACACAGACACAGACAAAGACACACAGACAGAGACACACAGCACAGACAGACACAGACAAACAACACAGCTTCACGAACACCGCACACACGAGTGAGAGTAGTGCTTGTATATTGGCTGCAGTGTGCTGTGAGAGAGTGTGGGGGAGTGTGTGTGGGGGGGAGTGTTGTGTATCGAGTGGGGGGAGTGTGTGTGGTGTGTGGTGTGGTGTGTGGTTGTGTGAGGGGGGAGAGTGTGTGTGTAAGTGGGTCCATGCTTATGAGTGTGAGCGGGTACTGTTTATACTGGTATGAATGAGATGAGTCAGTTCATTCTAGGGTCAAATATATTCCATATAAATCTGTAAAGCTGCTCCTTTTGCTGTAAAGACTGTAAATAGCGTGGACATTCTGATTCTTTCCCTTCATTGTGGATATTGTGATATTTGTTGTGTGCGTTGGCCGTGCATGTGTGGTGTGTGTGTGTGTGTGCACGGTCCAGTAACACACTCACATGTACTTGCTGGGAATCTGCCCCCGCTGCATCTGCTGGCCCTTCTCGTCCAGCTGCCAGGCCATCCAGGAGCCGAAGGTCCCGCGGGGCAGGGACTCGTCCACGTAGAGGATGTCGTCCCTCTGGAAGCTCAGGTCGCCCGCCGCCTCCCCCACCCGCTCATAAAGTGCTCTGGGTAAGATAAGGTAAGACAAGAGATCAGAGATAAGAGAAAACTTTATTGATCCCGAAAGGAAATTCTTGTGCCAGAGGTTGCATCGAATAGAATAGAATCAACAACAGAGAAATAAACAGTAGAATAATACAAATAACAAATTTACCGTGAGTCCAAATGTAAAAATAGAAAAATAAAAGGTAAGATATTCAGTCAGCAGAACAAGTTGCCAATGGTATTGGGAAGTAATAGTGATGAAGTATTATTGCACATGAGAAATATTGCACATGTTGATGAAAGGTCATAATTGAAGGGTAGTAATAGTAATGGTGAGAGGTAGTATTGCACATGATATTAAGGTGGGTGGGGGCCAGAGAGGTGGTGGTGGTGGAGGTGGAGGAGGTGGTGGTAGTGGAGGTGTTGGAGACAGAGATGATATGATGTGGGTGGGGGTGAGGGTGGAAGTAAGGTGAACGTAAGTGTGGTGGTGGTGGTGGTGGAGATAGAAAGTGAGGGTGGTGGGTGGGGGGGGGGGAATGGCATGTGGAGTGAGGAGGGTGGTGGTGGTGGTGGAGGAGGGTGGGTGTGGGGTGTCATGGAGTCACGGGAGGATGTAAGGGGGGACTTGAGTCGCGGGGTGAGGTGGGGTGAAGGGGTAACACGAGAGGCGGAGATGAATGGAGGAGACAAGGAGCGTTTGGAGGAGGGAGGAGGGAGGAGGGGGGAGAGAGAGAGAGGGGGAGGTAAGTAGGGCAAAGACGAAGGAGAGAGTTACTTAAACCCATCGACTTAAATGCACAGCGCTGCATTTACCTCCACATAAGTATCCGTGACCCCGCCGATCCCCTCGTATTTACTGCCCATGACATCACAGCCTCGGCCGCTCCGTACGAGACAGCAGCTGGCCCGCGGACGCTGACGGACACAGGCGACACGCGAAGCCCCGCCCACCTGCCTCGCACCACGCCCCCACCCCCCCCCGAACCCTTTCCCGTCGGAGAGAGAGAGAGAGAGAGAGAGAGAGAGCGGCGGGCGGGGCCGTGTTTGTGTGTGCCGCGTCACATGACGAGGGTTGGCCCGTTAATAATAATGGGACGGAGCAATTAAGAAAGAGCTTAATTCGTATCGTACGTTGTGATTGGACGCTTCACAGCGAGGTGCCGGGGGTGGGGGGTGGGGTGGGGCCTAATTGGTTCGATGCGGAGGAAAGTTTGTTGGGTGTTTCCAGGGGCCCGAGCTCAGCACAGGAGACGCTATATTTAGCACCCATGGGTGCCGGGAGGATGGGAGACGCTGGAAAATTGCTATGGGCCCGTTATGGTGCTGTCACAAATAGCCACTTACAATGCTGCGTGTGAGTGTGTGTGTTCAGGGCTCAGTGTGTGTGTGTGTGTTTCAGGGCTCAGTGTGTGTGTGTGTTCAGGGTGCTCAGTGTGTGTGTATGTGTGTGTGTTCAGGGCTCAGTGTGTGTGTGTTCAGGGTGCTCAGTGTGTGTGTGTGTGTGTGTGTGTGTGTGTGTGTGTGTGTGTGTGTGTGTGTGTCAGGTCAGTGTGTGTGTGTGTGTGTGTTCAGGGCTCAGTGTGTGTTCAGGGTGCTCAGTGTGTGTGTATGTGTGTGTGTTCAGGGCTCAGTGTGTGTATGTTCAGGGTGCTCAGTGTGTGTGTGAGCTCAGTGTGTGTGTGTTCAGGGTGCTCAGTGTGTGTGTGTGTGTACCTGATATAGAAGCCGTCTCCCGGCGTGTCCTTCACGGCGCTGAAGTCCGCGGGCCGGTGCTGCACCCTGAGCGTCACCGTTTCCGCCGGCTTCAGCATCTCCACGTACACCTCCTCGGCCGTGCGCGTCCGCATGCTCACCGAGTTGTACTGCAGACAACGCAAACAAACAAAGAAACAAACAACAACAAACAAAAATCAATGAGAAACGTCTGAGACACAAAGCGCTCCCACAGCAGCATCACCGCCGCCGAGACTCTCGGTTCTGCTGCTCGGGTTCTCCGGGAGGGTGAAGTGATGGTTCTCTACCAACGCCCAGACGTGAGGAGAGAGGAAGAGAGGGGGGGAGAGCACGGAAGCGATGAGAGCACGATGGCAAACAGTGTTGGGATTCTTCAAGAGGTCGAGGTGTGTGTGTGTGATTGTGTGTGTGAGAGAGAGAGCGAGAGAGAGAGAGAGAGAGAGAGAAGCGAAGAGAGAGAGAGGATGATCGATAGAGATAGAGGTCGATGATTGGCAGAGAGGACTGGCGATGGCTTTTGGCATCAGTGGCTGACTCCGTGTGGCGATCGATAGGAGACAAACAAGAAAAACCTTTTGGGCCCGTTGGGCGTCAGGAACATTGCTTTCAAAGCCTCCTACTTCAGGGAAGATATATTGCAACCAAAACAACAACAACAACATAAAAACCTGACGACGAGCAACAAAAGTCTAAGGCTACACCTTAAGGTTATCATTGTCTAAAGACATAAGGAGTATGGGGACAGAATCCTCCAGGAAACATGGTTCTTATTAAAGTGGCAATCTCGAGATTCTCGTGTAAATAAATGTCTGTGAAGTCACGATCTATCACCGAACGAGTTAACACAATGGTGACTGAGCCTATGGTCCACTGATGCACAGTATTTTTTGTGCAGTGATCGGTCGCATGGAGTATAACATGGCCCCCCCCCCCCCCCGCCGCCATACCTCCAGGATGAGGTCCCCGGGCTGCAGGCCGTCGGGGCCCCTGGCCGGGCTGTCCTCCTCCAGACTCTCCACGTAGACCCCCCGGAGGTTCCCCCCGCACAGCGTCACGCCCACCTCCACGCCCGGCCGCCGCACCGTCACCAGCCGCGGCTCGCCCACGCCCGACGACTTCCTGCCCCCGCCGCTGTCGCACGGCATTCTGGGTAACAAGGATGGGGGGGGGGTTTGTTGCATGAAGGCTTTTTAAAGTTCGTCTGATTTGACTGACCTGATGAATAAAGTTTGTCTGATTTGACTGACCTGATGAATAAAGTTTCACTGATTTGACTGACCTGATGAATAAAGTTTCACTGATTTGACTGACCTGATGAATGAAGTTGGAACATGAAACTTGATTTCCACTGACCTGACGAATAAAGTTGGACTGACCTGTTGAACAAGGCTTGTCTGACTCACCTGATGAATAAAGTTTAAGTGATTTGAATCAAGTCCCACTGACCTGACGCAGCTGCTGGGGCTGAGGGTGGGGGAGGTCTTCTGGGTGGAGGGGGTCAGGGTGCCCTCGTCCTGCTCACTGAGTGTGTCCACCGCCGCCGCCGCCACTGCCATCACCACCGCGGGGGGGTGCGGGAGGTCCGGCACGGGGGGGGTCCCGCCGCCGGGCGTGGGCGTGGCCGGGCCCGCGCCGCCCACCGGCTCCAGTCTGGAGCTGTGGTGGTGGTGGTCAACACATACGTTCAGTCACAGGAATGAGTGAAAGAGTTTTATTGTCGCTGGTAAGATCATGCAAAGACTGCTCTCTGACATGTTGGTGCAGAGAAGAAATTGGTGATGCAAAAAAATGCTGAGCGGGCGGGCATTAGGACCTGGAGCGCGAGTGGACGCCCAGCTGGTACATGTGAGGGTTGTACTGCGCCATGAGGGTGACGGCGTCGCACTGCTGGCCGATGATCAGCCGCGCCTGCTGCTCCGTGGCGCTGCGCAGGTTGATGCCGTTGAACTGGAGGAGGGAGGGAGGGAGGGAGAGAGACAGAGAGAGACAAAGACACAGAGACAGACAGAGACAGAGACACAGAGAGAGACAGAGAGAGAGAGAGAGAGAGAAAGAGACAGACAGGAACGAGGGAAGAGATATATATGGTGGGAGTGAGGAAAAAAAGAAAGAAGATCCATGTAAATGTCATGAGTCTATTCAAACCTTACTGTACCGTCAGTACTGTTGTTTCACTCTCCTCAGACAAATGTACGCTTTAAGCCGCTTTAAACCAAAGCATCGGCTAAACGCCTTAAATGTAAATGCAACTATCTGCTGTGAACATGGCTTCATGTTCACAGCATTCATTAAGATTCAAGATTCAAGAGTCTTTGTTGCCTCGTGTAAGAAGTACAATGGAACGCTCACTCCCACAGTATTCTTCTAAACATAAATTCAAAACAATTCTAAACAATAAGTACAAGTAGGTGCACAAGTACAAAAAGGACAAATAATAAGGACTGTTACTCTTTTATGCATTAATTAATGTACGTGTCAATAAACTTGAGACTTGAACTTTTTGACAGATGCAAGGGGAAGAGGAGGAGGAGGAGGATGAGGAGGAGGAGGAAGGCTGAGTTGTGTTCCTGCATCGGCGTGTTCCTCCTCCTCAAAAACAAACACACAGCTCAGAGATGCAGCCGTTTCCCCGGCCCCCCTCCCTCCGCTCTCCACCGCTGGCGATTCGTATATAAAGTCTCTAATGCATATTTATGAACCGCCAGCCCTACTCCTCCTCCCCTCTGATCTTCATCAGCTGCTTGGCAAGGCTGGGGGTGTACCCACGGCCCCGATGCTGTCGTCATCGCCGTCGTCGTCGTCGGCATCCAGAACGCCGACACGTCAAAGAGCGTGCGGGGACAGCGGAGCCAGGGGCATTGTGGGTAGTAGGACCGACTCAAAACAGCGGCAGCGGAGCGGTATTAAATATGACGTCATCGTCACAGCCCGCTGGAAGCCCCCAAACCTAACGTGACTCATCTGTGGGAGGCGGCTACAGGACTCAAATGCTCATATGCATATTGTTCCTCAATATAGAAATGATTAAATGAAATGAAAGAAAATGTTCTTAAAGCTTTTATTATGTACTCCTCGCCTTCATCCCATCTCTCTCTCTCTCTCTCTCTCTCTCTCTCTCTCTCTCTCTCTCTCTCTCTCTCTCTCTCTCTCTCTCTCTCTCTCTCTCTCTCTCTCTCTCTCTCTCGTCTCTCTCTCTCTCTCTCTCTCTCTCTCTCTCTCTCTCTCTCTCTCTCTCTCTCTCTCTCTCTCTCTCTCTCTCTCTCTCTCTCTCTCTCTCTCTCTCTCTCTCACCCACCTCAAGCAGCTGGTCCCCGTACTCCAGCCCCGCCTGGTGCGCGATGCTTCCGCCCGTCACCTTGGAGACGAAGATGCCGCCATTCTCCCCGCTGACGATGGAGATGCCCAGTGGCTCCGCCCCCTTCGTGCACCACCACCTGCGAGCCCTTCCAGGTAGGGCCTGGGGTGGGGGAGGGTGGGGGGGTGACTGATGAGGGAATAACAATAAAAGCGGGGGGGGGGGGGGGGGGGGGGGGGGGGGGGGGGGGGGGGGGGGGGGGGGGGGCCGTGGCCGTGAGGGGGGGACTAAATGTGTACATGTATGTGACAAGATGTGTGAGTGTGTGAGGGTACGAAGTGTGTGCGTGTTATGTTAGAGTGAGAGACAGAGTGCACAAGTGTGAGAGAACGTGTGTGAGCGATTGAGGTATATACAGTAAGTATGGTGGCAAGAAGTGTTTGTGGGAGTGTGGGTGTTGTGTTTCGGTTCATTGTTTGTGTGTGTTGTAAGAGTGTGTGGGAGAATGTGAAAAGTGTGAGTGTGTTAGGAGTGATCGTGTGCAGAGTGTGTGAGGGAATGGGTGGCGAGTGTGTGTGTGTAGTGTGTGTGTGTGGTGTGTGTGTGTGTAAGAGTGTGTGTCAGTAAAGATTCACTGTGCGAACTGTAAATAGTGAGTTCTATTCGACCAGCGGTGTGAGAGTAGGTATGTGTGTGTTGGTAAGAGTGTGGGTGTGTGTGTTGGTGTGTGTGTGTGTTCAGAGTGTGTGGAGAGTGTGTGTGTGTGTGCAAGATTCACTGTGTGCGAGTTGTAAAGAGATGTGTGTGTGGTGTGTGTGTAAGAGTGCCCTTTGCTTGTAAGGTGAGTGGCATAAAGTATCCAGAACGCAACGGCTGTGGACCAGCGAATCCCCGGCACACCGCAAGCCTCCACAACAAAGCATCCAGGGGAGGAACGCATGCAAGCCGTTTCCCTGCAGCGGATTTAACTCTTGCTGTGTGTGTGCTGCCATGTATCCCAAACGCCTTGCAGGCTGCAGGTTGCAGGAGGAGGAGGAAGCAGGGAAGAGGAGGAGAGGAGGAGGAGGCAGCCGGGGATTAGCAGGCCGGGTGGGGGAGGCAGCATTGTTCACCAGCCAAGGAAGCAGAGGACTGAATATTGAATGTGCGACATGAATACAAGAGGAGGCCGCCTCAATGACTTGGCTTGGCTCGTTACATAAACAACACACCCACATATATATATACACACACACGCACACACACACGCACACACACACACGCACACACACACACGCACACACACACGTTTATATATGTGCTGGTCGTGCTGTCATTGTTGAGCATGCATCAACACTGAGATATCTGGCACAGAGTTCTCTGCAGCATTGTGTAGGACAGACGATGACCATTAAACCTTCAAGACTCAAGAGAATATGACTCACGTTCTGTACAGTGACTCTGGCATCCCTTACAATAGATCGCATGCTAGCGATAGCGGCATGCTATGTAACCGTGATGACAGAGCATTGCATTACACAGCGCGAGCTAGATGACCGGACCACGGCCGTGTGGTTTGAGGGTGGAGTAAGAGGAGGAGGAGGAGGAGGAGGAGGAAGGCTGTCTCATCGTGCCTGGAAGCAGGTGGCCATCCGTGATGCTGGACGGGAGTCAGGACGTGTGGAGGGAGGAGGGAGGACGGGGGAGGAGGGGGAGGGCATTCCCTGTACGGTTGGGGGAACAACCAACCTGAGGCTCCTGAGAGAGGAGAACCGTGGCCGAGCAGCCAGAGGAATCCTGAGGAAAGACCGGTTACGATACAGAGGTCTGGAGGAGGAGGAGGAGGAGGAGGAGGAGAAGGAGGTGGTGTATACAGGTGGGAGACGAAGATGTTGGCGTAAGAGAAAGATGACGCAGAAGGTGAGGAAGAGAGGACATGAAAACGGGACAGAAGCAGCACAGGAGATGTTAACGTGAAAACATGGATATACACACACACACAGAACACACACAGAACACACACAGAACGCAGACGAAGAGATCTAGGGGGCTGTCAGGATCCGGCTCTCCTACTGGGAGAAGGACCCCCCCCCATCTCTCCAAATGGAATGTGGACGAGCAGGAACAGGAGTTATCTCTGACCACCACCACACAGGACCAGTTGCCTAGCAACCGCCTCTGGTGTGATACAAGAACCGTACTGGGACGCGGACCGGCGTTGTGAACCAACTTGTTGGTTCGGTGGGGTGCTCACTCGTTATGCGTCTGACTGCAGTGACTTGGGCTCCTGCTACATCTCCTATTGGCTGCCTCGACGTGGCTTTTTTTTTACAGCTCGGAGGCGAGTTACCTGGCGCACCTGTCTTTGCGGCGCTCTCCCATTGGCTGGGGGCTGACGGAGATGCGGGGCAGCGTGGAGATGGAGCCCTGCGATTGGCTGCTGGCGAAGGAGGAGGTCTCCAGGTTGAGCGGCGACTGCGGGGGCGTGACGAGACTGGGGCTACTGCACTCCGAGTGGGAGAGAGAGCCTGGGAGGAATAGGGAATAGGAGAGAGAGAGAGAGAGAAAGAGAGAGAGAGAGAGAGAGAGAGACACAGAGAGAGAGAGAGAGGGAGGGAGAGAGACAAAGAGACAGAGAGAGAGAGGATTGAGTGAAGGCTCAGCTGCCAGTGCTGCAGCGTGGTACCCAGGACGAGAGGTAACCAGGGGGTGGTGGGGACCATGGCAACAGTCACAGAGCATGCCCCCGTTTAGCCTGATCAATAACAGGGGATGGGAGGCGGAGAGCATCCTCCTCCGGCATGTGGCCCCGTCTAACGTCTAACGTCTCCGTGGGTGGTTAGCGTTAGGAGCCTCGTGTCTCGCTAATCGATATCCTGCCCCGCGTCGTCGGAGAGGCAATAAAAATAAAACAGGAATGCATCAATTATTCACCGGTTGTTGAGGATAAGAAACAGAACTCGATGCTCTGGTCGTCTTGTGCTCTGGTATGTTCAAAACAACACACTAAACTTTACTAGTACATACAGTACATTACTAGTATAGTAGTGGAGGAATCTAACTTACGCAAAGTGCATTTCATCTAACCATACGCAAATATTATTAAGTATTATTAATATTATAAGTATTAGAATTTTATATTCTTGGCCGAGCCACTCTTGGAAAATAGAGGCAAAATAAACGTTGATTTTATTTCTATTCTATGATTATTTTCTGTGGTGTTGAAGGGGGTCAGTACAGTAAGTGTTCTGTATCTGAACATGTGTAACGGTATCACACAGCAGCATGGGGCTGCAGTACCACCACCGCCAGACAGGCAGGGGGCGCCGTACCTCGGTCTGAGCCCAGCATGGAGCGGGGGTAGCGCGGGGTGGAGGGGAGCTTGATGCGCTCCGTCCGGTACTGGAGGTTGTTGGAGGAGGAGGAGCCTGGAGGGATGGAGAGATACAGAGAGAGAAAGACAGGTGGGGAGAGAGAGACAGAAAGAGAGAGAGACAGAAAGAAAGAAAGAAAGAAAGAAAGAAAGAAAGAAAGAAAGAAAGAAAGAGAGAGAGAGAGAGAGAGAATGAGCAGAGAGGCAGAGAGAGAGAAAGCGAGAGATAGAGACAGAGAGAGACAGAAAGGGACAGAGAGACAGACAAAGAGAAAGACAGGTGGAGAGAGAGAGAGACAGACAGAGACAGACAGAGGAATGAGCAGAGAGGCAGAGAGAGAGAAAGCGATAGATAGAGACAGAGATAGAGAGAGACAGAAAGGGACAGAGAGACAGACAAAGAGAAAGACAGGTAGAGAGAGAGACAGACAGAGAAAGACAGACAGAGACAGAGAGACAGACAAAGAGTCAGAGAAACAGAGAGAGACAGAAAGAGACAGAGGAATGAGCAGAGAGGCAGAGAGAGAGAAAGCGAGAGATAGACAGAGAGAAAGGGATAGAGATAGAGAGACAGAAAGAGAGAGAGACAGAGAAAGAGACACAGAGTCAGAGAAACAGAGAGAGAGAGACAGAAAGAGAGACAGAGAAAGGGACAGAGAGACAGAGAGAGAGAAAGAGAAAGGGAAAACGTGCACACCGTCAACACAATATCCTGCAGAGTGTGGGAATGCGTTCGTACACCACGAGCGTGAATGACTGAAGAAATGAATGACTGAATGGCAGACAGAATGAGCTGAGGGGAGGGGGGCGCATGAGTGCGTGGCGGTGAGACTGACCGAGGCGGGCGCTGGATGGCAGTGAGTTTGTACCGTGAGCGGAACGGCCGGCACGCGTCGACGCGGACGACGACGCCAATGACGACGACGCCGACCCCGCCTCCACGACATAGTCTCCGCCCCCGCCACCGCGCTTCTGCTGGCTGCTCAGGTCCAGGCTGAGGCGGCCATGATGCTGCGGGCTGGAGACCAGAGGGGGGAGGAGTTAGTTAGCGGGATGTACTTCAGCATATTGTATCTCACCTGGAGTGTGTGTGTGTGTGTGTGTGTGTGTGTGTGTGTGTGTGTAGCTCACCTGGTGTGTGTGTGCGCGAGGGGGGCGGGGCCAGGGCCGGCAGGACAGGTGCCGGTGTGGACGCGGTGGCTGCGTACCGTGTACACCGGGTTCCTCATCACCGCGGTGACCGCCGGGCACGGAGACAGACCCCGGTGGGCTGAATCTGCCAACACACACGCACACACACACATTAGCACACACACATTCAGAGGATTGGTTTGACGTGATAGCTGTGGAACGTCAATTTACACACACATCATATTTGTGGACATGTGTGTGTGAGTGTGTGTGTCTGAGAGTTAGTGTGTGTGTGCATGTGTGTCTGAGAGTGTGTGTTGTGAGAGTGTGTGTGTGTGCATGTGTGTGTCTAAGATTGAGTGTGCGTGTGTGTCTGTCTGAGATTGTGTGTGCGTCTGAGTCTGAGTGTGTCTGAGATTGAGTGTGTGTGTCCGAGAGTGTGTGTTTCTGTGAGAGTGTGTGTGTGTGTGTGTGTGTGTGTCTGTGTCTGAGAGAGTGAGTGAGTGTGTGTGTCTCTCACTGGGGGGCAGGGACCCGCTGTACAGCGTGGGGACGAAGCCCCCCATGCTGTGTCTGTGGGAACGTCCCGGGGACGACCGCAGCTCCCTGGGCTCTGAGGCCGCGTCCTCCTGGGAGTAACTCTGGAGAACACACACACACACACAGATTATATGAGCAATAAATACGTATATATTGTATATCTACACTGATTATTTCAATGCTCCCATAACCCCCCCCCCCCCCCACAGAGAGAGAGGGAGGGAGAGAAAGAGGGAGAGAAAGAAAGAGAGACACAAAGAGAAGACAGAGACAGAGAGGGAGACAGAGAGAGAGAGACAGAGAGAGAGAGATCGCCGGTCCCCAGGCTAGCGGTGACGTCGCTCCAGGCGCTGACTCAGCATTTAAGACCCGGGTGGCTCCTCCTCCCCCCCCCCCCCCCCGCCGCCCCCCCCCCCATCCGATGCAGAGATATCAATCAAGCTAGCAGCCAGCTAGCTAGCGCAGCAGGGCGGTAAATGTCGCTACAGGAGGGAAACACGGCAGCTTCTGCACCCCCGCCGCCGCCGTGGTGATTTGGGTTTTCTTTAGTTTGTTCCTTTTCAATTTGAGCCTAAACACATCCCATCCCGCTGTGGTGTTGTGTATAAGATACAGATATTTATAAAAAAAAAATAAAAAAAAAAAAAAAATAAAAAAAAAAAAAAAAAAAAAATAAATAAAAAGCTAAAAAAAAAAAAATAAAAATACAAATGAATGATAATCCTCATCACACTCGCCGGGCTGCTGGCGGGTGACCTCTGACCTCACCTGGAAGGAGGGCAGGGCGATGGGCTGGGGGGTCATCCGTCGCCGGAGGGCGGGGGCGGACTTGGGGCGGGGCCTCTTCACCTCAGGCTCCTCCCCCCCGCGGGTGCGGCCGATGTCCTCGTCGCAGGACTTCCTGGACGTCAGCACCTTGCCGTCCAGGAAGTAGTGGTTGCCGTTGCGGTCGCGCTCCCGCCCGCCCCTCTCCCGGCCTGGCCCCGGCCCCGGCCCCGCCACCGCCGACGACTCCCCCGTCGCCACGGAGACGCTGCCGTCCGACGTCACGGTGCAGTCGGAGGCGGAGCTACTTTGGTGCTTGTGTTTGAACTTGAAGGAGTCGGTGCGGGCGGGCGGAGTGGGCGGGGTCGGGGTCGTCGCCGAGGCGATCGCCGCCATCTGATTGGCCGCCATCTGATTGGCCGCCATCTGATTGGCCGCCATGTACTCCAGCTTGGCGGAGGCAGCGGAGGAGGAGGAGGGTGTCTCGGGCCGCTTGAAGGTGTCCGGGTCGAAGATGGATTTCCTCTGCTTGGGGGACTTGTAAATGGAGAGCTGGGTGGGCGTGGCCACAGAGCCAGGGGTGGGCGTGGCCACGGTGCTCGCACCGCCCCCCACCCCAGCCACCACCTTGGGCCAGGTGCCCCCACTGTGCTTCTTCTCCGAGCCCGTCTCTGCGGCGACACAGTCCGGGGCGGCCCCGGGGTCGTAGGACATCGAGGCTGGGCCCTTGGCGTAGGGGCAGCACTCCTGGAAGGCGCTGGGGCCGCTGTAGCGCCCGGCCACGCCCAGCTCCGCGGCGGGCCGCAGGCTCATGGCGTGCAGCGAGCCCATGGAGAAGGGCTTCCGTGCGTCGCCGTAGACCGCCGGCTCCGCCTCCTCCGCCCCGCGGCCCCGCCCCCTCAGCCTGTCTCCTCCGAGGCTCCCAAGGCTGGTGGTGGCGGTGGTGGAGGAGGAGGAGGGGTGCTCGGAGTAGAGGAAGATGTCAGTCTGCGTGGAGCTGTTGTGCTTGAGGTTTCGTCCGTTGCGGGCGTGGACCTCGGACGGGTGGGCGCGGCCGTTGGACTTCTCTGAGGCGTCGCGCAGACTCTCAAAGATGTTCTGACCCGACGTGCTGTGGCTGAAGAACTGAGGACACAGTTACATTTACACGTTTACATTTATGGATTAAAGGTAAGTCAGCATTTATGAAAAAACGACTTCCAAATGAGGCTAACAAACAATCAAAGGAGACAATCCTAATCGAGCGGCAGTGGCTCAGGAGGTAAGAGCGGTTTGGTAGTGATTTTGTTCGGTGGTGACGGAGCCAGGTTACCGGGTCATGGTCACGTGACTCGGAGCAGCAGCAGGAGTAGCCGGTGAATCGCTGGCTCCATGCAGGAGTGAAGGAGGAGGAGGAGGAGGAGGAGGAGGAGGATGACTCACCTTCATCAGAGAGAGGCTGAGGGAGTCTCGGCCGTTCCTCAGCAGAGCCTCGCATTCTGTCAGTGACTTGTTGTCCAGCGCGATGCCGTTGATCTGGGGCGGGAAACCGAGACAAAGCGGCAATTGTGTCTCAAGAATCACGTTAACATACCACGCAACAAGCACAAAACACACGCACACAGGAAACACACGCCGACAGCATGCAGGGTGGTCACATGGAGAGAAACATTTGTCTTGTGCATAGAAGCACCCCCGTCTTGTTTTTTTTCTGCAGCGAGGGACGCGGTAAGAATCTAGGCCAGGACACACATTTGCATCACAAAAGGCTCCATTTAAAAACAGCATTTTAAAAAGATGTTTACCAGAGGAAAAGTCTTAGCCTTATTTTTTTTGGTGGTGGGTGTGTGAGTGGTTGGTGGCTTGGTTTAAGCAGCCTCACCTGACCCGAGTCAGGCTGATTAGACTCTGGGGCTGAGAGTAGGTGAAGGCTGGGTGAGGCTGGGTGGGCTAGGTGAGGCCTGGTGAGGCTGGGTGAGGCTGGGTGGGGCTAGGTTGGGGCTGGGTGGGGCTAGGTGAGGCTGGGTGGAGCTGGGTACACAGGGTGGGGCTGGGTACACAGCCTCAGCTATGGGTTAACGACAGCAGGGGTTAACTACACCTTAATTAATCCCAGGTGTCACAGCAGGGGTTAACTACACCTTTAGTAATCCCAGGTGTCACAGCAGGGGTTAACTACACCTTTAGTAATCCCAGGTGTCACAGTAGGGGTTAACTACATGAAATGATGAAAGATGAAAGATGACAACTACCCTCCTGGCTAATTCTGGCATATTTACAGTACTGTTGCACTGTCCCTGACAAATAAAAATAAACTACACCTGTATTAATCCCAGGGGGGATTAGGGTGTCACAGCAGAGAAACTACACGACATAGGAATTGAAAAGAGAAAAATTTTAATAACAACCTATAAATACCCTCCAAACATGTATCACAAGTCTCTGATCAGAGTCCCGCTCCGGGTGACAGGTGCGTCTGAAAGCCCAGCGGGGAACCGGCTTCCAAACGACAAAGTGCAGCCCATGCATATTTCATTGTGAATTCAGCACTTATGATTCACAATTCATCTCCCTCCCTTCATCTCTCCCCCTCCGCCTTCCTCCCCTTCCTCTCCCTCTCCTTCCCTGTCCCCGAGCACAATGAGGCATTTAAAATGTGGCACACAACTCGATACGCCCGTGTGATTAAGGGCCACATGGCCGTGATATAAGAAGAGGCTCCTTCCGCCGATTAGCATCCTCTTAAGGCGTCATCTGGTGCCGCTGGCGCTAAGCGGCCGCGCGACCAAGCTATCATCTGCCATATCGCCTCTCCTGAGCGCTAAGAAGGCGAGCGCAGGATACCCTAGCCCCGCGCGTTTCATACACACACACGTACATTTATTTATACATGTATATACAAGTAGCGCGCACTTGAAGGAGCGACGGGGGGGGGGGGATTAAGATTTCCGGGCGCCGTTGGCAGGCGTCCGGGTATCAAGGTCATTCTTAAAAAAAAAAAAAGGGAGAGAGAGCAAGAGCTGTACATGTAACCGACACTCATCTCACGACTTCTTAAAGTGTGGAGCGCGGGGCTGGGTTGGCACGGAGCAGGTGGTGGGGAGACAGCGACACCCAGCTGCTAGAGGCTGGAAGTGTCCGATGAGGATTTAAACAATGCAACACGGAGGTGGTGAGAGACTCTAGCTGGTGTGATTATCATCACGTCATGATGTACATAGAGATCGCGTATTCCCGTGGCAGGACGCGGTGCGGAAGTGATCGGGGGAGGAGAGTATTGATCTATTATGCGCTGGCGGGAGTCCCAAGGGTGTAATCAATAAGTATAAAGATGTGTCTCTCGTGTGTCTCTTGACAAACTAAACACAAGTGTCTTCAAGAGGCTAACCCAACCAAGTCCTTGGACCCAGGATGGCATTGGACTGGCAAGGAGGAAATTCCAGTTACCTTAGGGAAGCCTATGCCAATTTACTGGCTTTTTAGTGCAGTCTAGTTGGGAATGAACGGAAAAGATGAAAAAGTGGCAGCAAACTAAAAGTACGAGCAGACAAGGCTCCCTTCTTGGAAGCGTGAGCACAAACCAAACTAAGCAGTCCAACACATCTTACAGAGGATGGGACAGATTGATAATGTTGGTCTGTAGGGAACGCAGACTGTTTGGTGTTTACAGAGGCCTCTAAAGGCCTCTGTATGCTGAAATCAGAAACAGAATCAGACGCCTGAATTCCGACTTCCCGGTGGCCGATCTGGCACCGGCCACCAAGCACCGTCCCCCCCTTCATACCCCACTAGTCTAGCCCTATCGCTTGAGCGAGGGGGGAGGGGGGAGGGGGGGCGGAGGGGGAGGGCTTTTCAACCGGATATCAGGGGATTCGGAGAGGTGACTTTTCCCGGACTTGCGATCGATCCCTGCCGCCAAAAGAAGGAAAAGAACCCAACTGAAAGCGTACGGAAGCCCGGTTTCCGGATGCTTTTACCGACGCATTATGGAAGAGGCATAAAGAGGCCTTAATGGAGAAAGAGAGGGAATCCCACGGTTGGACTCACTGCGAGGAGTCGGTCCCCGACGGTCAGCGATCCATCTCTGGCCGCCGGGCTGCCCTGCGCCACCGCCGTGACGAACACGCCGCTCTCCAGACCGATGCCACTGTCTGGACACACACACACAGACACACAGCATCTATATCTATAGATCTATATGTCTACACATACACAAAGTCATGAACAGAGCTTTCTGGTGGCGGTCGTGGTAATTTGTGTACCTTTGTGTCCGGTGAGGTTGAGGTGGACGGGCGTGACCGTGCGCCCGCCGCCCAGAGACTTCCGCCGCCGCACCACCATGTTGACCACGCCCCCGCCGCTGAGCACCGCCTTCACCGCCTGCTTCCTGTCCTTATTGGTCAGGTCCAGGTCGTTGATCTTCAGCAGCCAATCGTTCACTCTGGTCAAGGGAGGGAGGGAGTCAGGAGGCCACCGATTTGGAATATGCTCCTCGGGTGCAAAACTCTCACCTTAACCTTCCGTCTGCCACACTTCCTTTGTCCACCCGCGTTACGAATATCCCGCAGTCTCCCGGTAAGTACGGGTCGCTCACGCCCTCCGCAATATCAAACCCAAGAGCCTTCAGATCCATATCGTCCTGCAGCGAGTACAACAACACGTCACAAGAGAGCAAACACAAGGGCCGTCAATTGTATTAGTGTCGCCCTTTCCCTTAATCACGCTTACAGCCTCAAAGGGACTTTATAGGCCATATACATTTATGACACAATGTATATATTCTGTATATTCACAACGTGCATGTTCAGTGCAGACTTGGCCTCATTAAAACGCCAGATTACCTATTAAACAATTAGTTTAATAGTTCATGACTTTAGTGCGTATTAAGCCCTGTCATCCACATCAGGGCACCACATCTGCCATCGATATGCGGTCGATGCAAACAGAACCTAAATACACTTAATACTTAAGGGTACAATAACAATTAATTAACGTTAGTTAATGTAGTGATAAGCATTAAAGGAGACATTTTTTACCATCGGGTGTGAGCGTGATTAGCCATTCCAAGCGGTTTCAAAAACCGGTGTCATCTCCGGTTTGTGACATCACAAGTGGGAGTGTCCACCTAGAAGTATGCTGGATGGATCGCTACAGTCCACTGGGTAGGCTGGTAGGCTGATCTATCCAGCATGCTTCTGGGTGGACACTCCCACTTGTGATCGCTTGGAAGGACAAATCACACTCACACCCGGTGGTATAATAAGAGTCCTTTAACTATTAATTAACACAAGTTAATGGAGTAATAAGCATTAACTACTGTGTTAATGTGTCCGTTTTGTCAGAGGGTTACCGTGAGCCTCACCCTGTCCTTCTCAAACTCCACCACCTCCGTCTCCCACTCCAGGGAGTCGGTGTCGATGGCCGAGTCGTGGGAGCTGTGGGCCATCAGCTGGCAGAACCGGGCCTCGCTCTCCAGGTGACCCTCCATCCTCTCCCTGCGCACACACACGCGCGCGCACGCACACACACACACACGCGCGCACGCACACACCTCAAAGGTCAGTGACTTGAATATTTTGGGTGCAGGTGAAGCGTAAACGGCGTCCTACCGAGGGAAGCCTTTGGGGAAGCTCTGACATTAGAGGAACCTGGTTTAACTCGGTTCTCTTAAGAGGTCGATGGGAGGCCCTCAAACAGTCACACAGTGTGTTTCTAGTGGCTACGTCTGACTGTCATGAACACATTCAGCCAGCAGAGGGCGCTTTAACGCAACGTACATGCGAGAGTGAATAAGGAGGACGACTAGCAAGCACATGTTTTGTGTGTGTGTGTGTGTGTGTGTGTGTGTGTGTGTGTGTGTGTGTGTGTGTGTGTGTGTGTGTGTGTGTGTGTGACCTAAATGCACGGGGGGGATTACAATTTTAAGCTGTGCACGCTAAAATGGCGCCAAGCGAAACAACCAAACACCACAACGTCCACAAAGGACAAGAAGTAGAGCTTATACACACCAGCTTACCGAGAGAGAGACACGCACACACACAAGACGTGTGCCCGCGCACACACACAAACACACACACTCTCTGTCTGTTCCGAGGTCAGAGTGTGTGACAGCGACGGGCCTCGTTGACCCCGGAGACGCGGGGCACTCACTTCACATCTTTGAGTTCCCGCCACGCGTCGTTCTTCTGCTTCCGCATGTCGTCGAGGTTACGCAGGGCGTCGGCCAGGTCGCTGACCGCACGGTCCCGCTCCCGACGAAGGTTATCGCAAAGCGTCCTGGGAAATGACACGTGAAGAAGAGTGTGTGCGTGTGTGTGTGTGTGCAGGTGTGTGTGCAGGTGTGTGTGCAGGTGTGTTGCAAGGTCAGGAATGGAGAGATGAGGTGGGAGAGAGAATATTTTAGAGCATTTTCCCAGCAGACATCAGGTGTGATGACGTCATCATCATCACACGAGTCCTCGTCAAACCAAACGAGACCCCATGGCGTGCCGATCGCCCACCGTCCCTCCTCCTCCTCCCCCCCATCTCCTCCTCCTCCTCCTCCTCACCGGATGCTCTCCCTCTCCGCCACGATCTTGTCGCGCTCCTGGAAGGCCCAGTCCCGCCGACACTTGGCCACCTCCGCCTCCTGCAGCGCCTCCTTCAGCTCCTGGGAGGCGGCCTCCTGCTGCCTCCTCAGCACCTCCATCTCCTTGGAGGCCCGCTCCATGTCCAGCGTGGCCGAGTCCTGTTTCTGAGCACCGCCAGCAGCGCGGGGACACGTTAGCTTGGAGACGACCTCGCTAGCTCAGTCTGTCTGCCGGACAAACGCTAACCATCACACAGCTCTAAAGGCCGGCGTGCGCTGTCATTAACCAGGTAATGAAGACTGAAAATGGGCAATTGGAAGGCTTGACCGCGTGTTTCTACTTTAATTTAAACAGCAACCATTAAACAAATGACCAATTTAAGAGATGCAATAGCCACACATGAGAACTGTCAATAGATGTTTAAATAAACTCCAGGCCGAATACCGATGATGAGGATGATGATGATGGACACGCATTGCAGACCCGTCCAATCACAACGCTGTAAACTAACACTCACCATAGTTTGTGTTGACAAGGTACGCAAATGGTTGCATTTTGTAAAGTGTGTGCATATGCGTGTGGTCCGTATGTTGTTGTTATGTCTGTCTGTCTGTCTGTGTGTCTCTGTTTGTGTGTCTGTCTGTGTGTGTGTGTGTCTGTGTGTGTGGTCTCTGTTGACCTCCACGTGTGCGGTCGTCTGTGTTTGTGTGCGTGAGACTGTTTGCCCATGTGACTGAAGGGTTCTACTTCCCACGGACTATCAGTTCCCGCTCTGAAGGACTGGGACAGCTCCGGGCTCCGAGTGAGCGCGTGACGACGCGACACCTGACCCGTTACAAACAGACTTGAGGTTTTATGCTAAGGTGGACGCTCCTGTGTGCTTGTGTACGAGCGAACGTACACAAAAACGATTGGATGAGAAAATACTGTTGCATGTTTCCGTTTGCTCAGTCCCATAGATATATACACGTCGATAGCCCAGAGGGTTCTGCCGTTCATTGGATCGATTTGCCATCAACGCGGCCACCCTATTGGTCAGGGGATTAAGCCACGCCTCCAAGTGCATGGAGTGCATCTATCGAGGCAGTCTATCCACAAACTTTTCAACAAAATTTTAAAGTGGTTTGTTGGTGTGTGCAGGTGTGTGTGCAGGTGTGTGTGACGGTGTGTGTGACGGTGTGAGCAGGTGTGTGTGCAGGTGTGCGTGCAGGTGTGTGTGCAGGTGTGTGTGACGGTGTGTGTGACGGTGTGTGTGATGGTGTGTGCAGGTGTGTGTGCAGGTGTGTGTGCAGGTGTGCGTGCAGGTGTGTGTGCAGGTGTGTGTCTGTGCAGGTGTGTGTGCAGGTGTGTGTCTGTGCAGGTGTGTGTGCAGGTGTGTGTGAGGGTGTGTGCAGGTGTGTGTGACGGTGTGTGTGACGGTGTGTGCAGGTGTGTGTGACGGTGTGTGACGGTGTGTGCAGGTGTGTGTGACGGTGTGTGCGGGCGGGGTCCCACCTGGCGGGCCTGGTAGTACTCCCGGAGGAGCTGGTCCCGCTGCACGATGGCCTCGGTGCGCTGGCGACGTCTTCGCTCTAGTACTGATCATAGAAACACATGTAGCACGTAGCGAGATGAGCGCGGCACACGGGTTTGCAACGTTCGACAACTGGTATCAGATTGCTAGCGTCGTATATCGCAAGACGGCGACGACTAGCCTTAGTCTATATCAGGCGTATTGTGGTCATGGTGGGTGTGTGTGTGGTGTGTGAGTGTGTGTGTGTTGTTCTGGTGTGTGTAGTGTGTGTGATGTGTGTGTGTGTGTGTGTGTGTGTGTGTGTGTGTGGGTGTGTGTGTGTGTGTGTGTGTGTGTGTGTGTGTGTGTGTGGTGTCTGTGTTGATGTGTGTTCTGTGAGAAGGAGTGGTGTGAGTGAGTGGAGATGTTACAGATTTTATAGGCGGTGCACGCTAGAAAATGGCGGCCGGTATAGCGATGAGCATGACCAAGACAGCCAAACGGTGCCACAATTTGAGGTCGAAAGGACAGAAGTTGAGATGCCTTATAACACAACCAGCGTGTTACCTGGAGGGAGCGTAGATGCATGTGCTCGCATCACTAGACGAGATGATCGAGCTGTGTGCGGGCCGGGGTCACACCCCCTGGCGGATGGTAGTACTCGCACGACGAGACTAGGTAACACCACGACAGCACTACCTCGTGTCATTGTTGCCGAGGTCTCGGGAGTGGTGGTGACAGTTTGCACGGGTGCTCGCTCGCGCGCGGCCGCGTCCCCTCGGAGACGCGGGGCTCCCGGCCAGGTGCCATCTCCAGGCCACTTCCTTTGAGTTCCCCTCGCCGGACGGCGTCCGTTCTTGCCCTGCCTGTCTCTCCTTGGCGGCGCATGTCGTTCCCGCTTCGCACGTCGTTACGCAACGCTTCGGCCGTGGCACGTGCAACAATGGTCGCTGACCGCTTCGTTGCCGGGCCACGGCTCCCCGCACAGGGCGGCTCTGGCGGTCCCCAGGACGAAGAGGCTGTAAGTTCGCACAAGTGCAATGCCTCCGGTGAACAGTGAGGCGAGGTGAATCCCGAGAGGGGAAGGTGTGAAAGCGTGAGTAGGTGTGTGTTAACAGAGAGTGTGTGTCAGGGTCCATGTCGGTGGTCAGTGTTGAGTGTGTAGCAGTGTGTATGCATGAGAGATGCGTCAAGTCAGAAAAAGTGGTAGAGATGAGGTATGGGGTAAGAGAGAATAATTTAATTCTAGTAGATCGCAACTAAATTATAACCAAGTTCAGTCAGCAGATACACATTAGCAAGCATTGTGGATTGTTACGTTGCATCAATCCATTCAACACGATTGTTTTCACCTACGTAAAGGAACGAATTTTTTCTAACACGAGACACCCCCCTGGTGTCCGTGCCCGATCGCACCCACGCTGTGGAGGAGCCCTGCCCTCTGGGCACAAGACCTACCCACACTTGCTGGCCAATGCGCTCGATCTCTATATAACTCTCACCGTCCTGCCGTGTAGTGCTCGTAACCCTGTCTCCGCGGCACCGATCCTCTGCCTACGGCGACACTCAACTAGGCTGGGTGATAGGGCCCGAGTCCCCTGGGGCGCGAAACGACTGTGGCCACCCCCTGTCGCGCGTGCGGCTCGCCTAGCGCACGTCCTTCACTCCGTGCGAGTGCGCCCATCGAACCGGCCCCGCTGGCATAGCAAAGGAATTTACCAACAGCAGCTCGGTGATGGAAGGATATTTTCTGGTTATTATCCTGTACTTTTTTTCATTACACATTCTCCCCTTGAAGGTCCCGCATCCTACTTCTCTATGCGTGGCTCGAGCTCTGTTTACTTTGAGTCTTACTCGAGCTCTAGCTTGCGCGGCCGGACTGACGAACCTTCACGTCGGTTAGAGATGGAACGACACTCACTAGCTTCTCCTGTCGGTGACCCGGTCAAATACATATACGCAGTACTTATCAAAAATGCAGCATACTAAGGAGGCGTAATATTAAAATTACTAAAGTAATGAAGGGGTCATGAAAACCTGGGCAATAATGGATAGGCACTGGAGTATGAAAGCGTGTACAATAATCTCCTAGGCTATATAACTTGGGTTAAATTAAACATGCCTAAAGCTATATAATACAACATTGGAACCCCATAGGATATTTAGATGGAGAGCTAGGTTGATTATTAAGACCAGGCATACATGAGAACTAGTTCCTAACAATAGATAATTGACTTGAATATATAAAACTCAACAGGGGCTCTGACATATCCATTAGAAGTGATAAAAGGATAAGATTTGTAGTTGGGAATGTTGCACTAGACGGCCATTGCAGTTCACTGGTTGCCGAGTCCATTACAACAAATCAGACTAAAATGAAGTTCTAGGCAGTCTGAGGGTTGGGTTGAAGTACGTCTGATAAAACCCACCTCGAGAGCCTATCTCGCCATCTCTAGAGTAGTTTGTGCTGGTGGAACCAGACGGTTTTATTGGGAACCGAGCAATACTCGCTGTATATTGCTATGTGTTGTGTTGTCTTGTGTTGTGTTGTCTTGGTCGTTGGAGATTATAGAGTATAGAATTGTGTGTATGTGTGCGCGTGTGTCTGTCTATCTGTGTCTGGTTCTTTGTTGTTGTGTCTGTCTGTGTGTGTGTGTGTGTGTGTGTGTGTGTGTGTGTGTGTGTTGTACTCCTTTTTTTAAATTGTAGTTTAATTATGATTAGAACTAATATTAGTTTCAGATTGTTATAGTCTCAAGCCACAGAGCTCAGAATGCACTTGATTCTTACTTATAGTACCTTGAACAGGCGGCTGTTTAGAAGTTTGAGTCATCTTGTGTATTATCTATTATATATATTTATATATTGTATCTTATATTGCATTGGCTGCTGGGTGTGTTATCGTTTACATGGCAGAGGATGCCTGAAACGCTAGCATTGAATTTCATGGCCATTAACGTGTGCGGTCGTCTGTGTTTGTGTGCGTGAGACTGTTTGCCCATGTGACTGAAGGGTTCTACTTCCCACGGACTATCAGTTCCCGCTCTGAAGGACTGGGACAGCTCCGGGCTCCGAGTGAGCGCGTGACGACGCGACACCTGACCCGTTACAAACAGACTTGAGGTTTTATGCTAAGGTGGACGCTCTCTCTCTCTCTCTCACACACGCAGTTGCTTCTTGACTTTAAAATTTGAGAATGGATTTTTACGTTGTATTTTACTTTAACTTTAAATCATGAGAACATGGACATCGGTTAAGAGACTCCTATTATACCACCGCTAGGTGTGAGCGTGATTAACCATCCCAAGCGGTTTCAGAAACCGGTGATCAATCTCCGGTTTCTGACATCACAAGTGGTGATGAGTGTCCACCCAGATGTATGGTGGATAGATCAGCCTACCAGTTGCTACAGTACAGTCCACTGGGTAGGCTGATCTATCCAGCCTATACTTCTAGGTGGCCACTCCCACTTGTGATGTCAAGTGGGAGGGGCCATTGAAACCGCTTGGACTTGCTAATCACGCTCACACCTGGGGGTACAACACGTCTCCTTTAACTGAAGGGTAAGATGCAACAACAACAACACCACCATCCCAGGTTCCTCCACCTGTCTGAGGGCCTCCAGCTCCTCGCTGGCCACCACGCGCTCCGAGGAGGTGTTCTTCAGGCGCGCCTCGGCCGCCTCCAGCGCCGTCTGCAGCTTGTCCAGCTCCTTGATCACCTGGTCCCGCTCGCTCATGATGAGGCGGTACTCGCTGAACACCGAGTCGCGCTCCTCCTTGTACTTCTCGCAGTCCTTGGCCGACTTCAGCTGGAAGTTCCGGCAGCGTGTGGCCTCGGCCTGCAGACGCTCCACCTCGCGGCCCAGCTCCTTGTTGTGGGCCGCCGACTTGCTGAGCTCCTGCTGCACCGAGTCGAACCTGTAGGGGGCGGCGTAGATAGATACGCACGTCAGACAAGGAGTGTCACTAACGGGTACGTTTGCACCAACGTGGGGGCTTAAGGCGCGTCTTCAGAAGTCTTCTGAGATCAGAACAAATCGAACTGGTTTTTGACACATGCTTCGGGAGAAGCATACAGAGGCCTTTAAATATTGATGCAAAAAAAGGAAAGAAGTACAAGAATAGAAACAGCAACAGGGATATCTAAGAAATGTGCATATATACACACAGGAACAAAAAGGACAAAGTGTGCATGTGCCACCAAATATGTAATTCCTGAGTGTCACCTTTTCAGGCTACTGATAGTACCAAATGAGGATTCATGGAGACTGTAATATCCAATGCCCTGAGATGTTGTAATTACTAATTACTCCTATACTACATACATACATACAACATACAACATACATAGAATGTATTTGGTCGCTCTAGTTCACCGTACTTTCTGTTCGATGTCGTTCTAGTGAAGAAAGTCAATAATAGCAGGCCGCGCCTCACCTAGTACTACTGGAGATTGCCGCATCTGAGTACAGAGGGCAAGTTCATTTACTGTATCTCCATCGACATAACTTCCTTCTCTTGCCCCAAACTCCACCCCACCACCTTGGTGTTAAGATAGGAGTGAGAGTGTTTGTTGGTTGTGGGTGGCAGGTGCGTGGTGGTCCACTCACCGGCCTGCCCCCTTGTCGCCCCCAATAGGTGTGTGGGTGCGGGGACCCTGGCCCTGAGCCTCCTCTATGGAACGTGGGTAGGTACTGTTGAGCTGGGCTGGTGTATCGTGTGACGGCTGATTGGGCAGGCAGCGTGTGTGTTGCGGCGGTGCGTTGTCTTTGGAACAGGCTAGTGTGCGGGCCGCGCGGTGTCCTCTGCCTGCTCCAGGCGCCCGAGTCCGTGTGTGGGGGTGTTTTTGTGGTTCTCTTTCTCCTCTTTTCTTTTTCTTTTTTTTTTTCGTTGTGGGTGGCCACCTTGTCGCCGTAGCGCTTGCTCAGCGCGTCGTACTCCTTCTTCACCGCCTCCAGCTTGTCCAGCGCCGCGTCGTACAGCTGGTTCAGCACCTCCGAGGAGCCGCGCTCACGCATCACCTGCCCCTCCCCCCCCACTCCCACCTGGCGGGCCTGGTAGTACTCCCGGAGGAGCTGGTCCCGCTGCACGATGGCCTCGGTGCGCTCCCGCCGGGCGACGTCCCGCTCCTCCCGCACGGCCTCCGCCTCTCGCCGGGCCTGCCCCGCCTCCTCCTGCGCCTCCGCCTTCTCCTCCACCTCCCGGCAGTACTTCTCCAGCAGCTCGTTGCGCTCGCACAGGGCGCGGTCGCGGTCCACCAGCGACGAGCTCAGCTCCTGCAGGGGCCGGGGGGAGGTGAAAGGTGAAAGGTTAAGGACGGCCGTTTAGACATTTGAGTCATCAAAAATATAGGTAAGATATTCAGTCAGCAAAACAAGTTGTGCAATACCATAGCCAACATTGTTTTGCCAACCCTATATTTTTATAAAGAAGTTTTCCGGGCACGTCCAACTGGGAGGAGACCCCGGGGCAGACCCAGAACCCGCTGGAGGGATTATATATCTCGTCTGGCCTGGGAACGCCTCGGGACCCCCCAGGAGCGTGGCTGGGGAGAAGGAAGCCTGGGGGGCCCTGCTTAGCCGGCTGCCACCGCGACCCGGCCCCGGATAAGCGGAGGAGAATGGGTGGATGGATGGATATTTCTCTTAGGCTTAGACTCACTGTACATTTTTAATTACATTTTTCTAATTCTATTGTTTATTTCTCTTGTTTATTACTCTTATTCTATTGCGATGCAACCTCTGGCATGAGAATTTCCTTCGGGATCAATAAAGTATTAGATTCATAAAATGATTAATCGGAATTAATAATAACGGGGCACCACACTGAGATCAGGGACCAATAACCGGACACTGTATTAAGTCTCATAAAGTATACTGAACTGAATTGTGACTGTGATTAAGAATAAAAATCTAAATGACCATTAAAGGTACTATAAGTAAAAATCTGTGCATTCTGAGCTCCGTGGGTTGAGACAATAACAATCAGAAACTAATGTTAGTTCTAGCAGGTTGTGGTTGAAGTTAAAACACGAGAGCTTCCCCGACTCTCTCTGTTGCGTAGAACAGCTTTTGGGCTGATTTCTCTTATATTTGAGTCGGGTCGGATTTTGTGGGAAAAAGGAACGAAATGAGATGTAAGCGTGGATAATTAAAACATATATATACTGTATTTCATAGCTTTTTTAAATGTGTACAAGGTTTAATTATGATTAGAACTAATATTAGTTTCTGATTGTTATTGTCTCAAGCCACAGAGCTCAGAATGCACTTGATTCTTACTTATAGTACCTTGAACAGGCGGCTGTTTAGAAGTTTGAGTCATCTTGTGTATTATCTATTATATATATTTATATATTGTATCTTATATTGCATGGGCTGCTGTGTGTGTTATCGTTTACATGGCAGAGGATGCCTGAAACGCTAGCATTGAATTTCATGGCCATTAACGATGACTTCTACTTCTCCTCTCGAGCGCATATGACAAATAAACGTGAAACTTGATGTGATAGTATTAAATTAATATCTCAGTGTAAACCATTGAGAACGGATGCGTGCAAGTTCTCTCTCTCTCTCTCTCTCTCTCACACACGCAGTTGCTTCTTGACTTTTAAATTTGAGAATGGATTTTTACGTTGTATTTTACTTTAACTTTAAATCATGAGAACATGGACGTGATTAACCATCCCAAGTGGTTTCAGAAACCGGTGATCAATCCGTTGTGATGAGTGTCCACCCAGATGTATGGTGGATAGATCAGCCTACCAGTTGCTACAGTACAGTCCACTGGGTAGGCTGATCTATCCAGCCTATACTTCTAGGTGGCCACTCCCACTTGTGATGTCAAGTGGGAGGGGCCATTGAAACCGCTTGGACTTGCTAATCACGCTCACACCTGGGGGTACAACACGTCTCCTTTAACTGAAGGGTAAGATGCAACAACAACACCACCACCATCCCAGGTTCCTCCACCTGTCTGAGGGCCTCCAGCTCCTCGCTGGCCACCACGCGCTCCGAGGAGGTGTTCTTCAGGCGCGCCTCGGCCGCCTCCAGCGCCGTCTGCAGCTTGTCCAGCTCCTTGATCACCTGGTCCCGCTCGCTCATGATGAGGCGGTACTCGCTGAACACCGAGTCGCGCTCCTCCTTGTACTTCTCGCAGTCCTTGGCCGACTTCAGCTGGAAGTTCCGGCAGCGTGTGGCCTCGGCCTGCAGACGCTCCACCTCGCGGCCCAGCTCCTTGTTGTGGGCCGCCGACTTGCTGAGCTCCTGCTGCACCGAGTCGAACCTGTAGGGGGCGGCGTAGATAGATACGCACGTCAGACAAGGAGTGTCACTAACGGGTACGTTTGCACCAACGTGCGGGCTTAAGGCGCGTCTTCAGAAGTCTTCTGAGATCAGAACAAATCGAACTGGTTTTTGACACATGCTTCGGGAGAAGCATACAGAGGCCTTTAAATATTGATGCAAAAAAAGGAAAGAAGTACAAGAATATAAACAGCAACAGGGATATCTAAGAAATGTGCATATATACACACAGGAAGAAAAAGGACAAAGTGTGCATGTGTCCACATTTTAGCATTTAGTAAATAGATTGTGTAATATCCAATGCCCTGAGATGTTGTAATTACTAATTACTCCTATACTACAACATACATAGAATGTATTTGGTCGCTTGTTATGCTCTTTATTGTCGTTTAGAAAGCAATATGGCGCCGCCATCGATTCGGGAATGCCACTATTCTGTATCTCATGTCTCCTCCCCCCTCCCCTCCCCTGGGTGTGGAGGAGTGGGCGTGGCCTCCCCTCCCCCTCCCCCGGGCGTGGCCTGCCTCACCTCCTCATGGAGGTGGAGTACTGCTGCTGGTACTGCATGGCGGCGTCGCGCTGCTTGAGCAGCCGGCGGTTCTCGTCCTCCGCCTGCTCCAGGCGCCCGAGGTCCGTGTTGTGGGTGGCCACCTTGTCGCCGTAGCGCTTGCTCAGCGCGTCGTACTCCTTCTTCACCGCCTCCAGCTTGTCCAGCGCCGCGTCGTACAGCTGGTTCAGCACCTCCGAGGAGCCGCGCTCACGCATCACCTGCCGGGGAAAAACCAGGTTTACCGTTAGCTAGCGTGTTAAACAACGGAGACACGTTAAAGATTAGGAATAGGAAAGATTGAAACATGGTGCAAAACATATTTTGCACCATGCTAGCAGCAGATGGCAACATTGGCCTTTTTATAACATTAGAGTTGGGCAAAACGCCCCGCTAGACTCCAGGCTGTCTCTTCACATCTCCGACTAGGTCAGGGATTGGGGACAGGGGGGGGGAGGAGGGGGAGGAGGGGAGGAGTCAGCAGCCCTCCAGGTCCGACCGAGGGATCCGTCTTGTTAACGCAGGACCTCAGGGAGGTGAGGGGCTCACTACCTGTCCGGCCCGGTGATGCGCGATGATCTCTCCTCCCGACGGCTTATCCCCACGACCCCGAGGGGCAATACAGACCCTCTCTCTCTCCTCTCTCCTATTGGTGCAGACCACCCCCCGCCCCCCACCATTTCCCCCCCGCGGCCAACCCAGTCTAGAGTCCCACTGCCCTTTACGCCTGCCAGAGACTTTGCCCTTCTGCGGCCTTTTCAGAAATGCTCTTCGTGCGTTTTCCTCGGCCGCCCTTGCCACTACGGTCGACCCCCCGCCCCCCGCCCCCCATCCCACAACCCCCCGGGAGAGACAGTTCAGGGAGAGAGTGCAGCGTACAGCCCCCCCCCCATGCAGGTCACTGCCCTGCCTCCCCCCCTCTCCCTCCCCCCGCCTCTCGCTCTTCACTCAGACAACAACAGCTTGCCACACAGCAGTACTCGCCACTACAGCACCCAGGGGGGGCTGAGGCAGCAGAATCCGGGAGGAGGAGGAGGAGACGGTGATGGGGGGGGGGGGGGGGGGGGCAGTGTGGAGGCAGGACACCTCAAGGTGATCACCAGTCATCTGTTTCTTATTCAAATGAGGGCGGTGATGAGAAGACGACAGCAGCGCGGTCATTACGGATGCTAAACCAAATCACTGGGGAGAGAGAGCGCCGCATTAAAATCGACCAATGAAATCGCAAGGGCGTGCACCGGCCCGACCAATGAAATCATCGGGAGGATACCGTATCAACCAATGCCAAACGACAAGGGGAGCACGGTATCGACCAGTCACATCCCTGGGAGAGCAGCCAGCAGCCACCGTGTTACGATATTGGATTTTAATTATCGATGCATTCATGCGTTTCAATGAGTTCAAATGCTTATCCATATTTTATATATTACTTGATAAACATTTTGTATTGTTAATTTGAATCTGCCATGTAACAAGTAACTAAAGCTGTCACGAGACAAATATAGTGGAGTAAAAAGGACAATATTTGCCTCAGATTAGTGGTACAAAATGGAAAAAACTCGAGTCCAGTTTCCCTCAAGAGTAAAAGTACTTTGTTACTTCCCGGCGGTGTGTGTGCGCGGGGCTGTACCTGCTGCTGCTGCAGCCGCAGGTCGGCCGCCTCCTTCTGGTCGTCGGCGCGGAGCCTCCTGAGCTCGTCGCAGCTCTGCTGGAGGTGGTTGTGCTCCCTCACCAGCTGGCCGTTCTCCCTCCTCTGCTCCTCCATCTCCTCCTTGAGCTGGGTCTGCTCCCCCAGCACCCTGCTGTGCAGCATGCTGCAGACACACACACACACACACACACACGGTTCAACACTGAATACACACACTTCACACACACACACACAACACAAGCGTGGACACACACACACATTAACAACACACACACAGTTCAGACTGAAAACATTCGATGTTGAAAAGAAGGGAGTGGGTTTATTAATAGTGTGTGGGTGTGTGTATGTGTGGGGTGGATGTTGCGTGTGTGTGTGTCTGCGTGTGCCCCACACAGCCGCTCTGCAGCAGGCTAAGCTAGGTAGCCAGCTAGGTAGCAGGCTAAGCCACACACACCAAACAGAGTCAAAGCCAGCCTCCAAGCCCCGGACCGTGTTGACTGATCGGGGATTTACAGACGAGGAGACGACCTTGTGTGTGGAGATCAGGTTTGGAACGGGATTGAAACAAAGTGAACCACAAGCTTTGACTTTTAACATTCAGACGTCAATTCAACCCATTTAAAAAGAACAGCAACCATAAAAAACGAATTAAATGCACACAACCTTAAGTGCAGCCACATTTAGACACAGTTAATGCTCCTCGTCCGAATAACACTGATTTGGCGCTTGAACGAATGGATTAATTCGTCAGCTTATTGTGCCGCCGTTTGACTGACGGGTGAGAGATAATGAGCGGAGAGGATAATTGCAGTCTGCAATACACAAACCTTCTCTGTGTTAGACTGTTGTAAAAGCAATAAATATATACACAGCCGTGATTACACAACTCCTACTTCATCAATGTAAATAGATCAATAATTATCCTCCCTCTTCGTGTTCTGGGAGAACAGGGGGGTTCTGTATCACAGACCGCAGCACAGACGGTCTCCCCCCCTCCACCCCGCAGTACAGATGGTCTCTCTCCTCCCTCCCCCTCCCCCAGTACAGACACTCTCTCCTCCCCCCGCAGTACAGACAGTCTCTCTCCTCCCCCCCCTCAGTACAGACGGTCTCCCCGTCCACAAAACAGACGGTCTCCTCTCCCACCCTCCCTCCCTCCCGCCTCCGTGGTGCATTAGAGGACTCGGGGCCGGCGACAGCACGCTGGTAATTTTATTACAGATTGAAGCTTTTAAAAACATGTGACCTCCTTCCTCCATAACTCCCGGTCACCAGCCGGCGCTGCCTGTGAGGGAAAACGTCACTTTGTCGGGAATTTAATCGCCAGCGCGGCAGATAGCGTTACATATTTCATTAAAATAATAACACACTTCTTCTCGGCTAACGGCCGCGTCGCTACGGGCCGCGGTGGGTCGGAACGGAAAAGGAAAAGTGGAAAAAGTATGCTCTGACATCGCAATCATAAATGAATATATATATATATATACATATATAACACGAACATTTATATTACTATGACGAGATGATATGCATTAATAATATGAAAAGCCCCCACTAACGAAAAACTGACATAAGCTTCAATTAATTTATTTATATATTTATTTATTATGCTACTATTGCTATATATTATTATTTATTACTAGCTATTACTTCTACTGTACTAGTCACTTTTTACTGTACTTATTATGCAATTACTTTTATTTATTGTTTCATTGAGTTGTTTAATATGTTTAGAAGTGTTACTGCGGGAGTGAATGGGTGAGTAAGCGTTACACGTGACAATAAAGAATCTTGGATTTTGAATCAGCAGGAGGAAGAGGAGGTGCAGCAGGAGGAGGAGGAGGAGGAGGAACTGACTGGTAGAAGTCGGCCTCCTTCACCGCCTCCTCGCATCGCTTCAGGGTCTTGGTGTGCTGGTTCTGGAGCGACTGGAGGTCCGCCATGGCCCGCATGCACTGGCTCTTCAGGCGCTCGTAGTCGTGGCCCACTTTGGAGTTCGGCCTTCAGGGGACGAGAGAGAGAGAGAAGAGGAAGTCGAGAAGAGACAGACCAAGATAACAAGAATAGAGCTGTTGTGAGCATAATGGCACATCTTGTCAAATGTTTAACAATCAAATGAATACGATGACCTTTTGAGTCGTTTAGCAGACATCTTCACACGAAAAGACTTAATGAGCGCGGTTCGGTGCCTTGCTCAAGGGAGGCTAGGCTGCAGGAGTTCGGGGGTTCGAAGCCAGAACTTTTCAGCTGGGATTCAAACACCCAAATACGCAGCAACAATGTGGGTCCGCCAGATGTTATTCCCGTCTGTAGCTTTTCCAAACATCTGTCATTACTCTAGAAACCAAACTGCAGTTTTCCTGAACAGCTCCAACTTTTCAACACATCGCACGACAACGCTGACAGAACATCGGAGCAGGTCCCTCACAGTAAAAGTGGCACACAAGTCTGCTGTACTGATCCACACACGCGCACACGCACACACACACACACACACACACACACACACACACACACACACACACACACACACACACACACACACACACACACACACACACACACACACACACACACACACACACACACACACACACACACACACACACTTCATCTGATGAATCCATAGAGACAGAGACTGGTATCCGCGATGCAGAAACCATTAAGCAGTTAGCTGTGAGCTCCAGGTAGAGCTCACTCTCCCACTCTCTCTCTGTCTCTCCCCCATTCTCTCTCTTTCTCTCTCTCACCCCCATTCACTCCCTCAGGTAGAGTCAACACTAGGAGGGAGAGAGGGAGGGAAGGAGGGAAAGTTATTGGATGATGAGATGCCAGCCGGAACCGAGGACGTTGTTGTCACGGAGATGGCGACATTGGGAGTAAACATCGCGGACCATAAACTCCCGTCCGCTTTCGGAGCGATAAATTCCAGGTTGGGCGTGTTATTTAAACCCACCACTGCCGCGTGTATGAATTCCCCTTTTTAAAGAAAAACACGAGAACGTCAACGAGGGTAAATAAAGGGAAATGTGTTGGACCGCTTAGGCCGGTGTGTGTGTGTGTGTGTGTGTGTGTGTGTGTGTGTGTGTGTGTGTGTGTGTGTGTGTGTGTGTGTGTGTGTGTGTGTGTGTGTGTGTGTGTGTGTGTGTGTGTGTGTGTGTGTGTGTGTGTGTGCCTGTGTGTGCGTGTGTGTGTGTGTGTGCGAGAATGTGTGTGCGTGTACATTTGTGCAATATAAATGTGACTAAGAGAAGAGGAGATGGAGAGCGAGACAGCAGGGGAGAGTCTGTCTGTCTGTCTGCCTGTCTGTCTGTCGATCTGTGTGTACCTGCAGTCGTCGAAGGTGGTCCCGGGCGCGGCCAGAGCCAGCCGCTTGCGGAGGTCGTCCCGTTCCCGGGTCACCTGGCGCAGCTGGAACAGCACGGCGTCCAGGTTGTCCCCGGGCGGCCGGTTGTCGTTCACCGCCGGCGGGGGAGGGGAGGAGGCCTCGCCGTTCACCGGGGACCCTGCGTCAGACAGACAGACAGACAGACAGAGAGACAGAGAGACAGACAGACAGCCAGAGAGAGACAGACAGAAAGAGAGAGGAAGAGAGACAGCAGACAGAGAGAGAGAGAGAGACAGATACAGAGCAAGAGACAGAGAAACAGACAGACAGAGAGACCGAGAGACAGACACAGACAGAGAGACAGACACAGACAGAGAGAGAGACAAAGAGACAGATACAGAGAGAGACAGACAGACAGACAGACGCAGACAGAGACAGACAGAGACAGAGCGAAAGACAGCAAGAGAAAGAAAGACAGAGGGAGAGATGGCGAAAGAGAGAGAGAGAGGTATAGAGTTAGTGGTTGGAAAGAAAGGAAAGACAATATGTTAATTGTTCAGGGAGTGTCAGTATCGATGTACACACACGCACACACCGACACCCACCGACACACACCGAAACACACACTAGGAGCTGGAAGTATCTATTTACCATCGTCATTTAGCAGACATTTAAAAGCGAGCTACACTGAATCCTGTCGGAGTCGACGTTAAGGAGCAGATCTGGGGTCGCCTGGGAGCGCCTTGCACAAGGAAAATGCCGGCGGGAGATCGGGGTTTGAACACGCAAGTCTTTCGTCTAGGGAGTCAGACGGCACCATTGTACCACTTTGAGGCCTTGACATGTCGTTTGGAACGTGAGGATTAGTCCACGGCGATTACTAAACGAGATGCGTCCGTCTAGATATTTGTCCAAAGTCCAAACAGATTAACGTCCCGGACAGCTCCACGACCGTCCAAATACGTAACGAGGGTCTGCTGTCGGATTCCCGCTCTAATCCGCCGGGACTGGAGTCTGCGGTGACCAGCTGTGGACTCGCAGAGAATTACCTCGGATCTGCAAGGTCACAAGTGGAATAAATCACCCACAGCAGAATACAAAAAATACAGAAAAGGCAGCGGGGAGAGGTACATCTAGGACGTGAACGGGATTAGGATGTTTCCGGTACTTTCCACGGTTTAAACAAAACCACTCTCTGGGGGGGGGGAGCATTTATTTAGCGTTAATCCATTTCCCCCTCGGAGACACAGCTCGGCCGGGTGACCTTCATTCGGGTTTTTTTTTAAGCGGTTAGCTATCGAGGAAAGACTTGACGTTTCGGTTTCCCCTTTCCTCCTCCTGTGCCTCACTAAACGAGCCGGTCCTCCTCATCATCAATCTCCCCGGTGGCGCACGAGAACGTATTTGGAGACAGACGGACGGGACGGACCAGACAGGGCTGTCTGTTTGCCTCGTTTGTTTGTAGCGCCGACGTCCATCACGTTGCGCAACAGGCCTCTTCTCGAGATTTACACATGGACCGGCCCGGCCCGGCCGTGGTTGGCGCGGGGATCAGAATCCTGAGGATTTAGTTTCATCGGTGTGGCTCCGTTGTTTGGCCCGTCTCGGATGGTTTACTTTAACACAACCGGTGAGTTCATAACTTGGACCACCGTCAAGACCCGGGTGGTGTGGGTGGGGGGGGGGGGAGGAGGGAGGGGGGTTTGGATGCTAAAGTTGCTTAATCAGGTCCAACGGGAACAGAGGGAGAGTACGGGATTGTTTGCATTTGTATATCGTCTTGTACACATTTTTTCCCTTATATATTATATAAATGTTCTGATGCCTCACTTTCTTACGTTGACATATGTACATTTTTTGTGCATATGTGCGATTTTAATTGTAGCTGTTGTTTAATCGTTTAATTGCACAAAGGGGGGAGGGGAGGGGAGTAGTTTTGTGGCTACGGTTCGGTTGGGGGTTTGACCTTTGAACCCCGACGTCCACAGTCTGCCTGTAGGCAAGATGCCCGACCACCCTATCTGCCCCTCATTAAAACACGTGTGTGTCTAAATACATTGACAACGAGACTAGAAGTCGCTTCGGACAGATGTTGCGCGTCCACTAAATTAAACGTGCGTCTGACTGGACGACCGTCTTGTCCAATCACATGCAATCGAGCTGCCGTACGTACCGACGCTGCTGAGGGAACTGCTGCTCTCCGAGTCCGAGGGCATGGTGGACAGCACGCTGTAGGTGGAACCTGCACGCGACAAGAACACACCACCGCACACATGTTTACCATCCCTCATGATATCACAATGATGCACATCAGTAACAATGCAACCCTGCCTTTATGAAACCCAAACACAACTGGTGCCAAGGCGGATTAATGAAGATATTGACCATCACTTGGGAGTACAGTACAGTACGGTATGTTCCAAAGAAGATATACTGCAATTCCAAGGGAATTCATATTTTCCCCCCTCCTATACCATCCAATCCCCGCACAATATAAAAACCCTGCCAGCGTTACATAATCAGGGGGGCAATAGAAACTTCAGCACTTTCTGCCTCGGCGGTTTATCACTCGAGCCGCCATTGTAATTACATGTCCTCCGACTCCCAGCATGCCCGGCGGTGCTTTGATACGCGGTCCCCCCCCACCCCCGTACATCTGCAGGGCCACATAGGCAGGATGTCACGGAGGAAATGGGATTCTCTCCCTTCAATTTTTTCCTCCTTCATGTCGTGTGCGAGCGAGCGAGCGAGCGAGCGAGCGAGGAGAGAGAGAGAGCCACCGGTTCTCCATAATATCGGTACACCATTAAGCGGGAGGATAACTCACGCGGGGGAGAGACTAGAGGGAGAGGGGGAGAGAGGGAGTCCATTTCATTACCGACCCGAGCGCCGCCCCGTATACTCTCGCCCGGCGACGACGATGCGGAACGCCGTTTGGAAAATACACAACACGGAATATTAGCCGTGACAGACGCATACACTCGACGATCCCAGAAGGACTCTGTGCATCCTAACACGCAGAGATAAATGCTCTGAACAACACACACACACACACACACACACTCACACCGCCACCCCCACACCATCGCCCCGTGTTGTGTGATTGGGGGGAGGGCGTATAACCTCCATCATCGACGACATAAAAAAAGATTGATGCCAACTGTTGTGGTTTTCCATCTCCACCTCCCCCACCCCGGGGTTTAGCTAAAGCCTTGGCACCGGCTGAGCTGAAGTGTGACAGGGCCAACTAGACTAATTAACTGTGATCTCCAACGACAGAGATGTGCTCCATACAGGGTGAGGAGAAGGGAGAGAGGAGGAGAGAGGAGGAGAGGGACGTGGGGCCTGCAGACAGAGAGAGAGAGAGAGGAGAGGAGAGGACAGAGGATAGATGTGTGCTCCATACAGGGCCCTGCAGGCAGAGGAGAGGAGAGGAGAGGAGAGGAGGAGAGAGGACAGAGGATAGATGTGTGCTCCATACAGGGCCCTGCAGGCAGAGGAGAGGAGAGGAGAGGAGAGGGGAGAAGAGGAGAGGAGGCGAGGGAGAGAGGAGAAGGCCAAAGAAGGAAGGAACTAGCAAGAAAGGATGGAGAGAGAGGCTTAAGTAAACGGAGGGGGGGAGGGTACAGAGGAGAGAGAGACATGATGATGATGGAGAGAGGGAGAGAGAGAGAGAGGGAGAGGGAGAGGGAGAGAGAGAGAGAGAGAGGTGGTTGTCATCTTTTCTGACGAAGCCTAAAGCTTCAAACTTTAAGTCTGTGAAAGTGCTTAGGGGTTTGACTCCTCCTCCTCCTTCCTCCTCCTCCTCCTCTTCCTCCTCCTCGCAGCACACCGGGACAGGGGGAGAGAGGAGAGGAGAGGAGCAGTCTTCACAGCTGGGGGTCCCTTTAAAAGATATGCTTTGTTGTCCCAGCATGAGGCCCTGGTGCCTGGAACAGTTCCTAGAGCGCCGGCTGTATGGATTGAGGAAGGAAACTCGACATGAAAATATCACATTTCCAGCAAACCGTTTATTACACACGGAAAAAAACCACAAGCAACAACGTCAGCTGGTTTCCTTGTAGCCCGATATCGACCTCTAGCCCTCGTTTCTCAGCCTCCCTCGAAAGTCGCAGCGGATCAAATGAAATCGAAGTCTGCCAAAATCCGCCTCGACGAAAACGGAAATGTGATCGTTACGTTGACGGGAATCTGTGCAAATTAAATATGTACGCCTATAGAGTGAAACAGAAATCGATAGACGGTGTTGGTGGACGGTCCGTCTGAAGCCCTCTCCGTAACCATGGTAACGGATGCGGGAGCATAGATCGTACGCTTTAGATCGAGGCCGACTAGCACCCATAGCCACCGGGGTCGCTGGCCATTTTAGCATTTCATCGCGCGATTAGCACGTCAATAGCAATTAGCACCTGCCAGCCACGTTCACTGGGGGGGGGGGGGTTTGTTGAACATGCTGAGCACATCACTACAGCCTGCATCCACTTAGCAGGACGTCGAGGGGCGACTATGGAAATCCACTCGCGTTCGCCGCCGCCGGCGAGAAGAGAGAGAGAGAGAGAGAGAGAGAGGCGGTCAGGACGGCTGAGGGTCGAGAAACAAGATGTCACCGGCGCGATGCATCACGGCAGCGTGATGCGTCCTGACATGGTGGTGGTGGTGGTGGTGGTGGTGGTGGAGGCGCGGCCAAAAATCGCCACGGTCAAAGAATAAACAACAGAGACACTACTACTACTACTCCGCTCGCACACACACACACACACACACACACACCTCTCATCAGTGGCCATTAGATGTGGTAATAAGGGTGAGAGAAAGAGCGAGATAGTGAGTGAGTGAGTGTGAGAGGAAACTGGTTCAAACAGCAGGACTCTGTGAGGGGGCGTTCCTATACAGCAGAGAGGATCCTGGCTTAAGTAGGTCAGGGGAGCCCTCCCCTCCCTCACCACCTCCACCCTCCTCCTCCCCTCCCACTGTTCTGCTTTAAGGGTCACATTGCTCTACAACGCGCACCCCCCCATCACTCCCTCCCTACTCTCTCCTCCTCCTCCTCCTCCTCCATCACCACCACCACCACCACCACCCTCCAGCCAGAAGATGGTGAGAGCATTACTGCTTCAGATGGTCAGAGTTTGTTCGCTCTCTCCTCAGATCTCCTGCGTGCATTGCCATGGCGACTCTTCCGTGGCGTGGCGACGGTGACGGTGAGGGAGGAGAGACACGCCCAGTCGAAGGGTGTGAGCACCAGGCGTCGTGCTGGTTGGTTGGTGGGTGGAGAAGATCATCGCCATGCACCGTGCATCCACCGGGAACCTTCAGAACCGCTCACCGCTTATAGGTCACAGCGTCGCTCTCAAAATACTTTCAGCTCATTGTCGTCTGTGGAACGTATTTCTGTAGCGCTGAGCTTCTGACAGCAGCACCCAACAACACCACTGCGCTATAAATCTCCCTCAAAGAGAAGAAGTTTGCAGCCACCCTACTTGTGTGTTTGTAACGGTGACACGCTTTGAAAAGCACAGATCTGATTTCCCCGAAGAGCAGGAGCAGACGAATCTAAACTTCCGGACCGTTCGGTGGGAGAAGGCGATGCGTTGTTAGGATTCCAAAAATATGACTTAAAAATAAATACGAAAACAGCTGTTGTCAGCTCTTCTCACAGTCATCGGGAGCTGCTAATGAGGGAAGTAAAAAAAAAACAGGGAAAAGTAAACTAAGCGCTCGGGAGAGACAGATTCTCTGTCTGCGTCTCCCCCACGACCTCGAAAAGCTGACGAGAGCGTTTATCGGATATACAACAACTAACTGGGTCATTTTGAATAATCCTGTGTGTAAAAAAAAACCTTTAAAAAAACAAAACAAACATTGTTAGAAAGGAGAGGAGAAGTGAGCTGGCAAGAGTTTAGCTCAACTCGTTAACACAAACTGTGTGGAGAGAAATGGCATCGTTCTCCCAAACCAGGCAGTCCACACTATGGTGACTTAATACGATAGCTGTCACTCAGAGGAACAATCAAAGTGTAGGTGACGGGCAGAACAAAAATATGAATAATATCTTTTTTTTTAAATAGCATGGATAATGGTTCAATGAGTCCAGTACAGAACATCACATGTGCATCGAGTGCGCAACTCACTGGCTGCAAATGTATCATCACAACAATTACGGGGAATTTTACACGATATCAATGTGTATCATAGTATGCGTATGAATTTTTAAATACCATTCTAAACAGTCTAACTAAGGCTCATGACATTGAAGTACATGTAGGTTAGATTCAAAGTGTGGCATTACACTAAACCTAGTTTTCCTTTCTGCCATTTCAAACCTTATATTCTAATAAATTAGGACAGTAGGACTTAACACTGTGTGTCAGTGGTAGCCTCTCAAATTCTAGCTCAAGACTCTAAATAGGGCATAAACTAACTAGGTTCTGAGATAACTTCAAACCCTAACGGCCAAAGTCTAGGTATATGTGGGCTTCAGCAAGACACCCCAACCCCTACCTGTCCCCTGAATAGTGTAATTAATAAAGTATGTAAAACCCACTGAAAGTGGGAAGAAATTATGACGACCAGATCATATCTCATATCTCAAACAACGCAACAACACACGTGTCTCTTTGTTGTGGACTCTGTGCTGGACTTTGTTCGGGGTGAACATCGTAACCAAGATACCTTCTGTTTTGAATACTAGCGCAATAAAGAGCAAATGACAGGTCGTTCGCGACGTCCGGTTCAGTGTTGATCGCAAAATCAACAGCATAGCGAGAGAGACGAGAGGTAGAGATGAAGAGATGAATCCTACAGCCCACACCACCAAGGCTCTGGGAGTGATTACTAATGTCTACGGGGCTTCTAACACCTCGCTGGAGAAAACACTCCGTGCTCCCCGGCGAACACGTCTTCTACCACCAGGTGTGAGGGTGATTGAAATGGCGGCTAATGGCTAATCAACAGCTCACCTGGTGGGAAGATAAGACGCCCTATAATGACACGGATCGGGTTTCCTGCTGCGAGTCGAGGTCGATTTGGGTTAAAGCGTCGTCTGCTAATCCACGTTATTAAAAGGGTAGTGTTCGGCGAGGACAGAGAACGCCGTATCAAAGGTAGAGTGGAAATGGAAATTTACATTTGGGCACTTGGCAAACACTTTTATCCAAAGCGACTTACAAAGAGTACATTTGTTGAGGGAGTATGTATCGCTGTGGTGCATAAATAGAAGAATAGAGCAGGTTTCAAGCATTCATAGTTGCAAGGCGAATAGAAAGAGTTTCATAGATACAAGTAGAAGAACCACAAGATGCTAGCAGCACGCTAGGGTTCGGTAGCCATTTGTGTGGGTCTCAAGCGGTTGAGACGGCCGTGGGAGGCAGAGATGGCTGAGGGGTTAACACGTCAAACGGCTAATCACGGATCAATGAGATTAAATTGGGAGAACGCCGCCGGTGACCCGACGAAATCAGAGCGGGGAGGAGGGTTTCCCGGGGAACCCTCCGGATGAGACGGAAGTATTGATCCCGATTACCGACACGCCAGCTCCCGGCAACAACGGCTAATTACGACTTTACATCACGGCCGCCCGCTGTCGGCTCTTAGAAGACGTCGGCGAGCGAAAGACACGCTCCCTCGCCGCGTTCCAATTTAATCTGGGCGTGTCGCTCGGATGCGTCCGAGGAGAGCTTAGCCGCAACGCCGTAAACCACGCGCTGACAACCCGTGTAAAACGCAGTGCTACAAATCGCCGTTAATCACCGCTGTGAACGCCGGCCAGCGGCAGACATATTGATTGCGCGTACGTGTAAGAGAGAGGAGGGTGGAGGGAGGACGGTGGAGGGAGGGTCACTTTGGAGAGAGAGATGAATAAATTACACTGATAAAAAAGCAGCTTGCAGTTAGCTACAGGAGGGGACAGCCGTCCGAATGTGTTTCTCGGACACAGTCGGAGGAAGAGGAGGAAGAGGAGGAGGTGAGCGCCCGGAGGGAGAGAGAGAGAGAGAGAGAGACAGAATGACAGAAAAAGAGTGACAGAGCAAGAGAGAAGGAGCGACAGAGCGAGAGAGAATGACAGTGACAGCGAGCGAGACCGAGAGTGTGAGAGAGAGAGAGATATAGAGAGAGAGAGAGTGGGGGAGTCAACTCGAGGGAGTTACTTAAAGAGCGACAGTGAGGGCAGAATGTCAGGGTCATAATTCATCGTTCGTCTGTCCCCCTATGCTTTATGGACTGGGACAGGGACATGGGTCGACAGAGGTCTCCCCCTCGCCTCCTCCCCCACCCGCCTCCCCCACCCACCACCACGCGGGGCCATCAGGGCCTGGGCTGCTGGCCACAGAGCAAGCTGCTGACCGGGCACTTTGGGTGCGCTCAACTTTTCCACAACAAAAGCCCCGTTGTGTTCTCCCCCCTGCTCACCCCCCCCCCACTCCCCCCCCCTCCCTCCCCGTCTCCGTCAGCTTCCTGCGGAGGGAGGGGGGGGACAGGACGGGTGGATCCCTTCACTTTAACCACGGAGGAGGAAGAGGAGGAGGAGGACGAACACATCGTAAAAACAGCGGGATGGAGAGAGGAGAGAGTGGGAGAGAGATAAATAGAGAAGCAGAGAGAAGCAGAGAGAGAGAGAAGCAGAGAGAGAGAGAGAGAGAGATAAAGACAGATAGATAGAGGGAAAGACAGGCAGAGAGAAATACAGGCAGGCAGACAGAGAGACAGAGAGACAGGGGGATAGACAGGCAGAGAGTCAGCCAGGCAGGGAGAGACAGAGAGACAGGGGGATAGACTGGCAGAGAGTCAGCCAGGCAGGGAGAGAGAGACAGGGGGATAGACAGGCAGAGAGACAGACATGCAGGGAGACAGAGAGAGAGAGTGAGACAGAGAGATGGGGTAGACAGGCAGGGAGACACAGAGACAGGGCGATAGACAGGCAGAGAGAGAGACAGAGGGAAAGACAGGCAGAGAGACAGACAGGCAGGGAGGGAGAAACGGAGACAGCAGATAATCTATATAAAAACAGAAAGACAGGGCCATCAAGCCAAAGAGAAAGTGAAACTAAGCAGTGAGCCAGCTCTGTGAGGAACGGACGCCACGTGTCTTCGTCAGCGAGGCTTTGTGCCTCTTCCTCCCTTCCTCTTCCTCTCGGGGGGGATTTAAATCACTGTCAGGCGGGTGGGGGAGGGCAGGTAGAGCTGCTGCTCGCTGCCGGCTTCTTCATCCCCCCTCGCTGCGAGAACACCCTCCGTTTACAGGAGGTGTGTGTGTGTGTGTGTGATGGTGTTGATGATGGTGGTGGTGGAGGGTGGAGGGTTGTATCTTGAGGCGTGAAATCCGTTTGATTGCTGCCGTTTGCACGACTCCCAACGAGTTTAATTTGTCGTCTCGGTAACGGAAGGCGACGAGTCTACAGAACAAAGGGGCGTGGGCTTATACAACGCTCGCTTATACACACTCACTCGCTTATACACACATGTGGAATATTCTGCTCCATGTTGTGATAGGAGGAACATCTGGATGGCAGGATGGTTCAGTGGCTACTAGAGACTTCCAGTTGTGAGGTACACTGTTCGATCCCCAATGTCTGCAGCAAATCTCAGGGCATCCAAGAGAAAGAGGCTTTCGCCCCACTTTCCCTCTCCTTCTTGACATGCATCCGAATCGTCTGCACCGCCAACTAAAAGGTAGATGGATTGAAATCTATCCAAAGCGCTTTACAATATGGCCTCACATTCACGCATTCATTCATTCATTCATACACACATTCATCCACCGACGGCGGTGTCAACCATGAGGTGTCTTGCTCCAGGACTCAGGGAGAGTCAGGGATGTAACCAGCAACCTTTGGGTTGCCAGACAACCGTTCCTCTTCCTGAGCTACTTCTGCCCATAACTAGGACAACTATGCATTATAACAGCACTGACTAATCAACTACATGCAGTAGTAACATAACTACAGATAATAGCAGGCTAGACACCAACGTGAATCAACAACACCGACCAAATTATGACTACCACCATGCTCTTTATAGCAGTGTGTATTTGAGGTGTTGAATCTTTTAGAGACTTTAGGTCGACCGGAGCCTGCTCTCTTTTGTCGCTGTTCTGCAAGAGGGCTTCTGATCTTGGATGTGAACCGTCGAGCGTTGAGCTCAGCTGGCCGAGAATGAAGATTAAGGAGACGAGAGGCTGGAGGATAGCTGAGGAGCAGGTTGCCGTCAGTAAGAAACACGAATGCACACACACTAACACATAAGCATGCATGACTGACTGCCGGAGCCAAATTAGAATAATATTCAAATCGGGAAACAGCAGCGATGCACGAGTCACATGAGTCACATGAGGCTTGGGTTGGTTAACTTGAAAAAGGCTGACCTGAAAAAGGCTGACCCGAATGCTTCGGTAGGAAATAGGAATCCAAGATTTCTGAATCACACACACGGCTCTTCGGTGTCTACAGAAATGTGCCCTTGCTCCCCACATCAGTTCAACTCGAACGATGTTCTGATCAATAGTAAGCTAGAGGAACAGCCTGAAGCAGCAGCTTAGCAGCGAGGGAAGTCAAGCATCTGTGTTCCCAATCCCTACACAGGAAGTGCAGATCAGTCATTAGACACAACAACGCTCATACAGCAAGTCTGAAGGTTCTCCTGATTGGCCAGAATCATCATCAGCACAAGCTCGACATCAGCTCATCTATTTCTCAATTCGACACTCGACCACCCATTGAACCCCATCTCCTCCAGTCGAGTATAGTGGACGAACGAAGGAGGTAGGAATGAGTGTTGGAACGCACCCTCGTTCCGGCACAGAGCCACTTGCCTGCGGTCATCAAGACGGGAGAAAAAACAAGCAAAACTAGACTAGATGTTGTTTACACTCAGCTGCCCCCACCCCGTCTGTTTGCTGCAACAACCAGCCGAAACCGAACCACTCGAGTGGAGACCGACGATATGAGAAGAGAGAAGAGAACTAATTGCACAAAAAAATAATTGACACTCCACTCTATTCAATTAGCACGCCTGCTGGAGGGGGGGGGGGGGTCAGAACAACGAGAAAACATTAACTGTCTTTGGTTGGCTCGGCGTTACGGATCGAGAGAGGGATTATTATTACTGTGGGATGGGTTATGTGCACACAACAGCTGTGTCCAGGTCGACCGTGGCGAGCAGTCGCATGTCAAGAGAGAGGCGAGACAGGCCTGTTGTCATGGAAACAAGTCAGGGTCGGGAGAGACAGCGGCAGGGCGAGCGACGGCATTGATACAGCGGTCTGTCTGCTGCTACAAGCCGGAGGCGCTGGGGTATCGCTATGCTAGCATCACGCAGAGAGACGGCGCACACGAGACCAGTGTCAGTGTATGCAATAACCGGTAATGCTGCAGTACTAGGTCACCTCCAATGCACGACACATTATATATATATATATATATATATAATAGTACATACATAAACACACACAAACACCAGCGTTTAGTATACGACTTAATACATTTAAGTGTCCGTGAAGTGAGTGGTAATAATAGCTGATTCCTGGTTTTGGGGGGGGGGGGGGGTGTTAATCTAGAGACCAATTTTGTTTGCACTAAGACAACCAAGACTACCAACCAGGCTGACCCACTTGGTGGTGGTGTGGCCCACATGAGTTGGATCTGCTGCATGGCTGTTTACATGCTTGTTGTTGTTGTTGTTGTTGTTGTGGTTGTGGTGGTGGTGTTGTTGTTGTTGGGGGGTCTCTCACCCGTGGAGTGGTCCACCGGTCCGCCGCCGCCGTTGTGGGCGAACAGCGACGAGTGCAGGTCCGGGTACGCCTTCTCCAGGGCCACGCACAGGTCCAGGAAGTGGTCGCTCTCCTTGTCGTTCCGCAGCACCTTGAGCAGGTGGTCCACCTTCTCGGCGCCGGTGGTGCAGTTCTGCTCCAGCTCGAAGCGCTCCACGGGGCTCAGCGCGCCCGAGCCCACCAGCAGGTCCACCAGGCGGTCCGCGTCCGTGATGGACTCCAGCAGGTTCTGGTGGCACCGGTCCAGCAGCTCTCTGTGCTTCGGCTCCATATCGCTGCTGCTGTTAAGGTTAAAAAACATTAACGACATTAACAACATTAATAACATGGAGCAGTAGTTCCCTCCCGCCCCAGGATCCCACTAGTACGGGGTGCAAAACTTCGGGCACCACGCAGCGATTCGATTCAATTCGATTCCGATTTTCGATTCTTCACGCCACGATTGGTCACGTGACAGACTCATCGCGGTTCGCGGGCGACACGATTCGACGTATTCTCACATGACGTCAGCAAGTGACACATTAACACACACAACAACAACAACAACAACAACAACACAACAAATATTGGGTGTACATTTTTGTTCCAAATACCAATTATTGACACGATTTTGTGACGATATATATATATATATAAAAACGATATTAGTGCCGTGCATCGGCAGGGAGTGGGCGCCGCTAACTACCTTCAGATCAAGACTCCGTCAAGTCATCGCTTGCTCCAGCGCGGTCCACGGGATTGGCTCGCAGGGCTCCGCGGTGTCTCCCCGGCGTTCACAGCGAGGAGGAAAACAACGACGCCAGCTCCAGCAGCAGCAGGGGCGGCAGCGGCAGCCATGTTTGTTGACGGCGCTCCGCAGCGGTACACTCCTCCCCTTCTCTCTTCACCACATCACCATTATTATTATTGTTCTTATTCTTATTACTACCGCGCGTAGACGTTCGTTCGCACCGTACGGACCGCTCTGTGTTGTTCGCGCCTCCTCCTCCTCTCTCAGGGTCCGTCCTCCTCCTCCGCCGCCATGTCTCTGTCTCTCTGTGTCTCTGTGCTGCTCGGCGGCCCGCGGCTGTCCGTCAACAGGGGGTCCGTCCACTGCCCAAATATGGGCAAAAGGGGCGGGGTTTCCCCCACCACACACCAGAGACACGCCCACCTCCTCTCTCTCTTTTTCAATGGGCGTGAATTTATATATTTATTTTATTTATTTTGTACAAAATATTAGTAATATCATGTGTCTGTGTGCGGGAAGGACAGTTGACATATAAAAACATAATGAATACAGCAATGTCATGTGCAATGTTCATATTACTGCCCAACATCATGTGCAATGTTCATATTACTGCCCAACATCATGTGCAATGTTCATATTACTACCCAACATCATGTGCAATACTCTCAATGTCATGTGCTATATTATTAATAACATGTTACCTCTAAATATTACCTTGCAATACTACCTCTCATCTCCTCTCATCATGATGTGCAATATTCTTAATATTCTTTATATCATGTGCAATACTTCCTCTTACCATTATTATTATTATTACCCTTTTATTACACTTCAATTATTGCCAAATTCTTTTTGCTGACTGAATATCTTATCTTACCTATATTTTTATACTTTTTAGACTTACTGTAAATTTGTAAATCTGTTATTTTATTTTTATTATTCTACTGTTTATTTCTCTCTTGTTTTATTCTATTGCTATGCAACCTGGCACAAGAATTTCCTTCGGGATCAATAAAGTTCTATCTTATCTTATCTTATGTACCCTTCACTGCCTTCAAATGTCATCAGTATGTTGCATACAACATTACTTTGCATCTCCAATTGTAGGTCATTTGTATTGAACGATCAATTAATAGTTATTGGGTTATTGATTAGGTTATTGGTGATGTGGGTTAATCATTAGGGCGTCACATAGGCTATAGGCTGTGCTCATTTGTCACACAAACAATATGAATCAATCATATCAACCACCTATATCATCAATCATATATATAGATTTTTTTTAAATATTTATATGCATGCATGTCCTTCTTTGACGGCCTTTGGCGATGCCCAGCGTTGCCATGGCAACTGCATCCCCCTCCTGCCGTAGTCTTTGATCAGATGTTCACCTGCTTTGTTGTGCAGGTAAATGACGAAGAAATCCACGCAGAAAGCCAAGTCCAGCTTTTCATTTAGCAACAGCCATACACTCCACTGAAGTCAATATAGATGTACAATATTGTTTTATTATAGGACTATTTGAGTAGGACTTTGTGGACCCAGAAAAACGCTATCAAACATTCTGTCATCGCACAATTCAAAGTCCACATGTTTATACCGAGTGCATGAGCAGATTTAGGATTGTAATAACCGTTTATAAATGTTTGTTAATATTATTTATGCGTTTTGATGACGGCCCGTACGCTGGACGTTAAAGGGACTTCCACTGCCCTCTAGAGGCACACGGCAGAAACCGCATGATTACGCCTGTCTTCAAAAATTAAGACTCCACCAGAGTCCAGAACGCATGATATTGTGTGCAGTTATATACACGTAATTAACACGGCAGCCGCACGACACGCTACACGACTCTGTGGTTTGTGCACATTCATCGTCAAACAATCGCTTCAGGATCAGAATCACACGAACGGCTCAGTGTCAATATAATTACACACAGATTATAGGCACAACAGGTTTTGTGCCACATGCCCGCCTGAATGTACAGATTTGTGCCCGTGTGTGTGTACTGTGCACTGATCTGAGTCAGCGTCGACGTGCGTCTTTGAGCGAGATAAAGCGTGACCGTTTTCCATGGTGTATATTCAGTCTTTATTTACTAGTACTAAAGACCAACGCGGCGAAGCGTGGAACATTCTTTACACGTGTGTTGCTGTAGGCCTGAACATGCGGCTGGATACAAAATATATGTATAGGAAAGCATGGAGGGAACTTATAGGATCATTTGAATTGCAGACATTTTCTTCTTTGGTATTCACCCATTGGCTGATATGCATATGCGAAATATAAAAAAATACAGGCTGATAAACAATCTCAGATAATATTGGCACAATTGAAAACATAACGTATCCTTTTAAAAATATAGAGCTTTTTAAACGCCCTGTGTAAAATGTTTTTTTTTGTTTTTTTTATATAAATCTAACCTGATAGAAATATCTAGCGAGGACGATATTATACACAAACATGTAAGCGAACGTGTGTAAACCTATTGCATGCAGCAGAAAGGACCGCTAGCCGTCATGTAGCATCACAGCGTGGCTAACGTGGGCGGAGCCGGCGGCGGTGCGTTGCCTCGCGTGGGTCGGGCCGTGAGACATCTGGGAGAGGAGGAGGGGACGGATGGACTAGAACGTTGTCCTAGTCGTTTCCTCCGCAGAGCTTCAGGAGGAGCTTCTTGTAGTCTCCGGACGTATCCCCCTGCAGGACACACGGAGGAGTGCGGAGCTCAGCAGGAATAAAGTAAGTGTGGCGAGGAGAACTTTGTACAAAATGATGACATCATCAGCGACTTGGCTTCTCTAGCCTGTACGTATGCGGATCTACCACCATCCATCATCCATATTACCCACGCTGCCGGCATGAAGTAAGTGCTTGTACGTGTGTGTGTGTGTGTGTGTGTGTGTGTGTGTGTGTGTGTGTGTGTGTGTGTGTGTGTGTGTGTGTGTGTGTGGGGGGGGTACTTACAGAGATGTGTGTGTACAGTGACTTCCCGTAAGCCCTCACGTACTCCTGGCGAATGTCCAGCATGTCCACCTCGGAGCGAGTCACCATGATGCGGATCAAGGTCGTGTCCTTGGTGCCCGCACCCTGCCGAGACAAACACACACACACACACACACACACACACACACATTAATTAGTAAATACACACACAAATAAGTAAATCAATATAGAAACACACACACAAACAAACAAATGCATAAATAAGGATAAGATAAGCTAATATTTATTTATGCGTGTGTGTAGATATTGGATTGCAAATAAATACAGACTCAGTGTGCGACACACACACACGCACACACACTCTCTCTCTCTCACCCTCATGGCCTTGTAGAGCCTCTCAGCGAAGTAGGCGGGGGTGTTCTTGATGCACTTCACTGGAGACGAGAGACACACACACACACACCGATTAGCATAGCACGTGCTACCGCTACGTTAGCACTACGTTAGGCTAGCCACCACCCGGGGGATTGTAGTGGGACGGAAGTGAACACACAACAACAACAACAACAACAACAACAACAGCAGCAGCAGCAGCAGCACGGCGGTGAGGGGGATGTTTAACAAGCAGAGCTTACTCGTGCCCTGAACGTGACTTTAAATAATAATAATCACTGCACACGAATAGAGGAAACAGGTGAGAACAGTTTAAAATAACACCGAATGGTAAAATGAAACGGAAGTTCTGACAGTGGAAATGAAACAAAATCAGAGAAACAGAACACACACACACACACACACACACACACACACACGAGGAAGAATCATCTTCATAAAAACAAAAAATGGAACACCTCAGCAAACATGTTCAAAAAGCAGGCTGCCCTACCATAAACCTTTAGCAAAGCGGGCAATGTTGAGGGGAAAAAAAATACACACACACACACACACACACACACACACACACACACACACACACACATACATACATACATACAAAAGTATTTATACACTTAAGTATACATTTAGACGCCCACTGGTGACGCTGCAAGGCCTTTCATTACACGATGAGTCAGGAGACGTTTTGTTCCACATGTGATGAGCAGACGGAACACGTGTGTGTGTGTGTGTGTGTGTGTGTGTGTGTCTTAGCCTCGTCATGCTACACAATGCTACACCGTTCTCTGTCTCTGTGTCATAAGTCTCATCACGTCCCGTTTAAGCCTCGTGTTTGTGGAGCAACGTCATCATGCATGGGTGTGGACGGGAATCCCTGGTGACTCACTGTGTGTGTGTCCGAGTGTGTGTGTCTATGTGTGTGTGTCCGAGTGTGAGTGTGTGTGTGTGTGTGAGAGCGTGTGTGAGCGCGTGAGAGCGAGTGTATGTGTGTTTGAGTGAGTGTGTGATGTGTGTGTGTGTGTGTGTGTGTGTGTGTGTGTGTGTGTGTGTGTGTGTGTGTGTGTGAGTGAGTGTTTATGTTAATGTGTGTGTTTATGTGCGTACGTGCATGTGAGCGAGTGTGTGTTCTTACCAACGGCCAGCATTCCACTTTCAAGGTTTCCGGACATCTCTCGGATGATGCTCTTCTCAATGTCCCTGCCGCTCATGTGCTGATACTCCTGGAACACTGCGCACACACACACACACACACGCACACGCACACGCACACGCACACACACCAAGGTCAGGCCACATTGTTGTGTGTTCAGACTGTTCTAGAAGCACTGATTAACTGCTTCTTCACGCAATGTGTGTTTAGTGTATCCACGTCCTATATACAGTACATTGTCCTCACACCGTGTGTGTGCGTGTGTATACGTGTGTGTGTGTGTGTGTACCTGCTCTGAGGTGGGGTTTGCTGCGAGCACACAAGATGGCGTTGAACTTGGACTCGTCCGTTCCCACCATGTTCTCTCCGGCCGCGTACAGCGCCTGCAACACAACCAGGACGTCATACATGTTATCACGTGACACATGACATTCTGATATTACATTTACATTTACATTTAGGGCATTTGGCACTTCTATCCAAAGTGACTTACAAAGAGTACATTTGACGTAAGAGAGGCAACAATATATCACTGAGAGCAGGTTTCAAGCATTCATAGTTGCGAGGTTAATAGAACGAGTTTCATAATCGCTAGGTTGCCTGCATAATATCTGGGATAAGAGCAGACGTGTCGTTCTGAATGCAGTACCAACATCTAAGAACACACAATATGCTAAACAACGCCAAGCACTGTTATTCATTTGATATGCAGATACACAACATTAAATGTCACGCAACATGTGATACGGATGACATGTTAACACCGCAGCAGCAGCAGGCGGTACCTGAGCGTCTTGCTTGGCGAGAGACACGTCCACGTTCGGTCGCTCATCCCGGTTGCCCTGACGACAACAAAAAAGAAGAGAGAATAAGTGGACACATGACTCATTTGTGTCAGAGAGAGCTGAGCTACATGACAGGTCAAGACACACGCTTGAACTCTGCTATGATTTATGTGGTTATTTATATTCTTATTTAATTATTGCTTATGCCGCCACACTATATGCTGTTACTTCATCACTTGTGGTCTGTATATGGTGTAATATCGGCAGTTTTATCATTTATATTCATATATATCCATATTTATATCCAAAGAAACGTCGTGATTTCAGATATAAGACGTTACCAATCAGGTATAAGGGTTAGGCAACTTTCTCAAGGACGCCTACAAGTAGACCGCAGACATTGGGGCTCGAACCCAGTACCTTTCGGCCGCCCATACCTGCGCCAGGGAGATCAGGAGTCTGCGGAAGTGTCCTGATGTGTCTCCCTTGATGGCGTCTTCCAGAGTCCTCTTGTACTCTGGAGCAAAACACAAGGAATTATAATATGAACATGGAACCTTCTTGTCCTCTGAGATAGAACACAACTTAATGACCTCAACATAAAACCTCCTGGTTCTCTGAGATAGAACACAACTTAATGACCTCAACAGAGAACACAACTTAGCGGTCTCAACATAGAACCTTCTGGTACTCTGAGGTAAAACCCAAGCAATGATCTCAACATAGAACCGTCTGGAGAATGTCAGCTGGAAATCATCTGTGTGTGAAAGTTGGAGCAGGAGCGCAATTAAGGATTTGGTGAACTCTTAACATGCTGCTAGAACACATGTTTCTAGAGGTTATTCAAATGAGTTCAGTTCCACCGTTAATCTCCAGCAATTGTTTTGGTTTATTGGTAGTTTAACTTTTCATGCTATTATTTCACCAGCAGCATCTATCCGGTTGCTGGTGCTTAATGTTGCCGCCCTTCCTCACAGAACCAGAAGAGCGCAGGGGGATCAGAGCCATCGTCTCACCTTGTTTGTAAATCCGGTTGATCTCCAGGATCTCTGCGTTGGAGCGAGATGACAAGATCTCTATCAGACACGCCTCGTCCGTGCCGGCGCCCTGTTAATATAAAAAATAATCACATTAATGAATCGTTTATTTCAGGACACTCAAGGTTACCTGGAAATGGATTTAAACTGAGCAGGATAACTGGAACTGATGGCTTTTGACAAGCGGGTTAAAAGCACTGAATTTAAATCGGCGGATTTCTTAGAATCTAAAGACATCTAAGACATGTCCTTGGTTACCTTCTTACCAGAAGATTCATTATCTAAGACTTAGATAATGAATCTTCTGGTAAGAAGGTAACCAAGGACATTTTCTTTCTATCTTTACTGCGAAGTCATTTTGCAGAAGCTTTTCTCCAACGCTAATTCCAGTTAATTCAGGTCGTGGAGGACGTGGACATTGGGCATCGAACCTGGAACGCCTCCACCCTGCATACCGCCCAGGGCCACCATACTACACTACTCTACCCTACCCTGCCCTGCCCTGGGTCTGTCTTCACAGGTCTGTTGCCATCGCTAACCTTGATAGCGCTGTACATCTCATAGGCGTCCAGCTCCGCGGGCGTCTTCAGCATCACCATGACCAGCTTCCTGAAGTCCCCGGACAGCTCGGAGTGCAGGTCTTTAATCAGGTCCTGCGGGGGGAGGAGGAAGCACATGCATGGTTCCGCGTGGAAGACAATTTTATTCAGGTACTGCAGACCGCAGACTGCAGGTTACTGAGAAGCTGCTGACCGGCAGCTACAGGGAACAGGTCAGGTTGCTGGTGGTTGAACAATCTGCTGTTAGAAAACCAAGCCCAAAACAAACGAGGCTATAAATAACATGGAAGACATATTATCCGCCACACACACACACACACACACACACATTTTACACATTTACTGGCAATGACAGCACAGTCCACTGTGTGTCATCACGCCCACTACACACACACCACACCAAACCACACCACAGACATTTGCATTTGTATTTTCCGATGTACGATCATACGTTATAGACACGAGCGTAAAGTACTCTTTGAAATGGAAGAAGAACAACTGATTTCTGAACGGACTTTCCGCGCGTGCACTCAAGAGACCAGACTCACCTTGCCGTAGGCCGTCTTGAAGGACTTGAGCATGGGAACCCTCTGCTTGACGGTGCGGCTTCCCAGGAGCTCGATGATGGCCTGCTCATCGGTTCCTGCGCAGGACAACCAACACACAGGCTCAACATCAGGACTCTCTGGTTAGCTTCCTTCCTTAAAAAGGCCTCCGTACGCTTCTTTTCTGAAATGCGTCGGAAACCGGCTTTCAGCGCTTCTCTTGGGTTTGCTTTAATTCGTTCGGGGGCCGGGGCTCGGAGGCCGGCGCCAGATTTCAGTAGGTTGACGGACAGCCTCCTATACTCTAGTGCCGCCCCAATATCGGCCAGTTCTGTGGAACTATGCAGGATAAAGTCCAATTCGGGTGTCCTATTTGTTCTGATCTCAGAAGCATACAGAGGGCTTTGGCTCACACCCCAGTAGGTATGGGGGCATTACACTGCAGACTGCTAGTTCATGTTGACTGTCTTCATCTGTTTATGGGATGTTTGTGGCTTTATGGGTGGGCCAAGGGAAGAGGGTTGAAATAGCGAGAGGGATTGACACTGGACGACATAGAGACACAGGTGGGACTCGAACCCGGGTCTCCACAGGGTGAGCTGGCAGGCTGAGCCACCGCGTCTAAAATTACAGGAAGTATTAACACTTTAAAAGTAACAGTTTAAAAGCACTTACCAAAACCTTTCATGGCTTTCCTGAGGACCTCTGAGTCTCTCAGTGGGTCGGCCCCAGGAAAGTCTTTGATGGACCCCCGGAATCCTCTCTAGGATAACAAGACAGCTTTTAACTACCAACATCAGGTAACAGAGGCTTTTAACTACCAACACCAGCTAACAGAGGTCTTTTAACTACCAACACCAGCTAACAGAGGTGATGGTCTAAATTATGTTCAAATTAGTCAAATAAAAAAAATATATAATAAAAAAAAAATAAGGGGCGGCTCCAAAATCCCTGGCGCCGCCCCTGCCTCTACACACACGCACACGCACACGCACACACACACACACACACACACACAACAGCATACCAGCGTGATTTGTGTGTGTCACGTTGGTGATTGGAAACTATGACTGATGGCCATCACCTGATAATCTGATCAGTGGATGGAAAAAAACTCTTCTAGAATGTTCTATATTATCCCCATCTGACTGTTGGATGTTTATTTATATTTATTATTATTATTATTATTATTATTATTATTATTATATTTATTATTTATTGTACATATGCACCTTTCTTCCTTACTCCTAGTCGGTCACCTCTCTCTGTATATA
>PIJE02001624.1:2500-22500 GCA_002895965.2 Coryphaenoides rupestris
ATACTTTCAAAACGACGCCTCTGACCTGAGTCTATTTCATTCAGCCAGCAATCCCAATTAGCGTATTTTTTTAATATATTAATGTGACGTTCTATTCTAATGTCTACTAATCCACAAAAGCACATTCCTCGTCTGTGAAAACGACTTCTGATTCTGATTTGCGATTGTCTAACAAACAGCAACACATTTACATTTACATTTAGGGGCATTTGTCAGACGCTTTTATCCAAAGTGACTTACAAAGAGTACATTTGTAGAAGGAGAGACAGCAATATATCACTGTGGTACATAAAGATAAGAATAGAGCAGGTTTCAAGCGTTCATGGTCGTCACCAAACACCATAAGAGAGCAAAAAGAGACGATCTGAGCCTAAACTGCGGTGAGGACATTCGACGGAAACGTCTGTCGGTTCCTGCGCAGAAAGGGGAAGATGTGGGCGTAGGTGTGAGAGCGCAGTCGTCTTCACACGTACCCCAGTCGTTTGCATACTCACGCATGCAAACACACACACACACACACACACGCATGCACACGCACACGCACACACACACACACGCACACACACACACACACACACACACAGGCCCCCTGGACTCACTCGCTGTACAGAACATATTGTTTTTCATTTCAAATTGACTCATATATCCGAATATATTTATATCACCTTCACCTGACGGCAACTCTGTCAGGTGAAGGACTTGCGGCGGCGTTACGGTTTGTCATTGGATGACGAGTAGAGATCTGGGTAACAAGGCAACAACGGTGGAAAGGTTAACGTTGTTCCTGTGCATACACGGCCCGCGTTGATTATGATACGACGGCGGGTTGATGAAGGACGATGAAGTTCCCGTTTAACGACTTGCGAGAGAATAATCGGTCAATACTGTCGACCTCATCGGACGTGGAACCCCGACGCGGCTCACCAGGGGGCGGCGTGAGGTCACCGCCGTGTGTTTGCGTGTCCCCAGTAATCCCGCGGTGAATGCATTTCACTGTAATTGCTCCGAACACAAGCGCCGTGCCTCACTGACGATTGATTCGCTGTGATTATGGAATGCTTGTTTAATAACACAAGTACACACGTGTGTGCGTTGACAAGCATCACGCAACAACACGCGACAACGTTGTTCCCTGGCCTGCATCATCACGCCTTACACAACAACCTGTAATATATTATGTAATGATAACTGAATACATGAGAGAGACAGACAGAGAGACAGACAGTGAGAGAGAGAGAGAGAGAGAGAGAGAGAGAGAGAGAGAGAGAGAGAGAGAGAGAGAGAGAGAGAAGGGGGGGGAGGGGGGGGAGGGAGAGTGAGAGACAGAGAAAGGGAGAGAGAGAGAGAGGGAGAGAGTGAAAGAGAGAGAGAGGGGAGAGAGAGTGAGAGACAGAGACAGAGAGAGGGAGGGAGAGAGAGAGAGAGAGAGAGAGAGGAGGGAGGAGAGTGAGAGACAGAGACAGAGACAGAGAAAGGGAGAGAGAAGGAGAGATGAGGAGAGAGAGAGATGGAGAGAGGCCAGAGAGAGAAGAGAGAGAGATGAGAAGGGAGGAGAGTTGAAAGAGAGAGAGAGGGGGATAGAGAGCTGAGAGACAGAGACAGAGAGAGGGAGGGCAGGAGAGAGAGAGGAGAGAGGGTCCTTTGGACAGTGTAGTAGAGGAGTGGGAGGGGGGGGGGGTGAGAGAGGAGAGAGAGAGAGAGAGGAGGCCTGGCATTTGAGACTCAGTTGTTTCCAAGAGTAACCGTCCTTTGTGACGTCACACGGCCTCTGGAATTCCCATTCCAACAATCGGGGAAAGGTGGCTGGTGGGGAGGAGGGGAGGAGGAGGGGGAGGAGGAGAGGGGGGAGGGTCTATTGTCCGTCTGCGGGCCCCCGAGCGAGAACGACTGGTTTGTGGGGTTGGGTTTCCCTTGTCTTAAGGCTCCGGTGTGGTCTCTTTGTTCTCATTTTGTTTTTTGAAGGGGGGGGGGTGGGGTGGGGGGGAAGGTGGCGGGGGGGGGGGTGGCGGGGGGGGAGAGGAGGCCGCCGCCCACTCCAGTTAAACCTGCCTGGCGTCTCGCTGCGTGACGAGGACAGACGTCGCCGCTTCCTCCTTCCACCTCGCCAGGTGACCTCACTGAACAAGCCCCTCCCCCTGCCCAATACCAGCCCAGTCGTGGTGCATTTGAGCAGCAGGTTAGCGTCTGCAATGTCACTTGGAAAAGTTGAATATAAACCACGGGCCGCACTGAAACAGGAACAACTTAATATAAGACGAGCGGGTTAAATAAAAACAACATCTTGGCAGCTTGTGTGTGTGTGTGTGTTGTGTGTGTGTCTCTCTCTCTGCTAAGTCCACATTCCTTTGGGGCGAGCGAGCCTGATTGGTCTTATCAGCGTCACCCACGAGGTAAACAGAGACGGCGAGAGCGATAGGGTCACCTCCCCGCACGCCCGCGCCCAAGAGGAAGTCGGGCGCCTCCACCCTGGCCCAGGGTGTCCACCGGTAACACCGTCCCGCTCGTCGGACGTCGGAGCCGCGAGAGTCACGGTCGTTAAGGTGCGCCGTGCCTTCGCCGCGATGTTTTTCGCCGACCTGTATCGAGGCTCAGCGAGGGTCACAAAGGCACAAAGGCACTCATTTACATCCACCTTGGTCGGACTCGGCAACCAGTCCACAGTCCCCCAAGAGCAAAAACCAACGCAACCGCGTCTGACACCCATTTGCCACCTGAACCGCGTCAGTCACGAGTCCTGACCGCAGCCCACAGACCCTCGCCAACCCTCCAGGACCCATCGCCCGCCTTCTCAGCTTTGAGTCAACTCAGCTGCTCCCCGTGTGACGCTCGGAGAAATTGAATCGAAACACACGAATCGGCCCCCCGAGGTGCAGCGTAGAGAGCCGAGCCGAGCCGAGCCGAGCGTCTGGGTGGGAAGGAACCGCTTGAAACAATGAGGTGCTCAGGAAACCGGGGGGGGCCGAGGGGCCGAGGGGAGGAAAGGCGGAAAAAGAACGGCCGACTCCGAGGAGCTGGGCAGCGCACAGGTCAGGTGAGGGGAGGTCAGGGAGGTCAGGCAGGCGCAGTTCACACTTTTTTCACACGCCAGGGTTTTTTGGGGTTCGATGTCGAGCTGCACGGGCGATACGGGCCGAGGTCTTCCATCACGATATAGCCGAGGCCAATTTAATATCTCGATGAACACGATGCTGCAGATCACGATATCACATTAACTTATTCTATTGACTTTTTTAACCGCTTGAACAGTACATTTACAACACTTTACTGTAACGCAGCTTCTTACAACCAGGAACAGACAAGACTTATAGTCTTATAGACGACGTCGAGTCTCATTGATATCACAATATCGATGAGTAGTATTGATATTTCGCCCGGGCCTAATGTGATCCCCCGTGCTTAGAAATGCACGAACCCGACTGTAAAACACTTTGGATAAAAGCCTCCACCAAAGCACATACTGGATATCATAATTCTGGAACTCATAAGTCCTGAACGCTATATACAGTAGGCCTGTACATATGATGGGTTGCGTCTTATTTCTGAAGAAGTCAGAAGTCAGTCGGCTGGTTCAATATTCCCTTGCTTGCGTTGGACAAACACGGCGCTTTGCTTGAGCGTGAGAGCGAGTGTGTGTCCACGTTTGTGTGCTCGCCGTCCACATATCTACTAATGTCTACTCGGATTACACAAGGGCCAAAACAAACACACCCGCCGGGATGACTTAAGGGGGCCCCGTACGGCGGCCCGTAGCGTTACATAACAGCGCGGTGACACTCTGCGGCGTCGACCGGAGCTAACGGCCTCGCCATCATCTCACGTCGCGCAGAACAGAGGCGGTACACGCGTCTGTCTGCTCCTCCCCCTTTAGCGTTCGGTTTTAGCTGTCGGACATCGAGAACACGGGTCAACGGGTCGACGAGTCGACGAGTCAACGCACCGACACGTCGACACGTCAACGCGTCAACGGATCCTCTCCTGCATGTCCTGCGTGTTCTCATGTGTCTGTGGTGGACATCATTTGACCACAAAATATCGTCGAGGACGCCTCGGTCGTCGATATAAATGACTGAGAACGTGCTCAGACGAGAGCGACGGGCGGCTAACCCTAACCCTGTCTACCAGTAGTGTTGATGTCTGTGGTCTTCAAGGGTTCAAGGGACGGTTCCTCTTAAGATAGGTTTGACCAGGTGACTTACCCTGGAGGGTTCATTACAATGTAAAAACACTCTCTTCTCTTCTCTTCTCTCTCACTGTTTTGGAACTCCTTCCACACCAAGCAGACGTTTACGACCACGAGAAAAAAGTATATTTTCAAGCTAGAAGCTGCTGTTTGCTGCTGTTTGCTGACCTCCTATGGCTAAAATACCCACGGCAACATACTGTATGTTGTTAAGGCACAGAAGGGTCTAGATCCTCTCCCAACCGAAACACAGCAAACGTTAACAGAATGCGGTCGCCAACAAACCGTGTGACCCGTTGGCTACGACTCCTGTTGGCTGCGATGACGACGCTCCAGTCAAAGCAGGCGGCGTTTTTCCTTTTTCTTCAAATCCTCCTCGTTTGTATTAGCATGAGAGCCTCCGGCGGCCATGAGCGCACGGGGAGCATATTTGCCTAAAGCTCAACGGTAGCCCACGACTTCCACCAAGCAGAGTCCAAATTAAGTCTGGTCATGGAGTCTAACCACTGTCACTGTCACACAACACACACACACAACACACACACACACACACACACACACACACACACACACACAAATACACAGTTCCTCTCTCTCTCTCTCTCTCTCTCTCTCTCTCTCACTCATCCTACCTCCTGTCGACTAAGAATCCTCGAGTGTTACATAAAGTGCATTATTAGGACGCTGTAGTACGCTGCTACCCTAATGTCTATATAATAAACATATATGACAAATCTAGCGTAGAATTGACCGAACACACAGATAATAATATTCGATGTCGGGGCCAACATTAAGTCTTGACTCCAGCTGTCTGTTACAAACTTCCCAGCAGGGATCTCTAAAATAGCCTCCGTTGCTCCAAATATAAAGTAGAACATGTTTTGGTTTCTTCTTTCACATTAAGGTCAATTAAAAAAAACTGTCAATTAAAGAAACCAAACCTGACGCGACGTCGTCTCGTTCTTACAACAGATGGGTTTGAATTTAGCATAATCATACCATGAAGAGATAGGAGGAACTGACACCAATATGCAATGTCATGTTGAATCTACCACACACACACACACACACACACACCATACACAGACATACACACACACACACAACACACACACACACACACACACCATACACACACACACACACCACACACACACACCATACACACACACACACACACACACACACACACACACACCATACACACACCATACACACACACACACACACACACACACACCATACACACCATACACACACACACCATACACACACACACCATACACACACACCATACACACATACACACACACACCATACACACACACACCATACACACACACACACACACACACACACACACCATACACACACACACACACACACACACACACACACACACACCATACACACACACACCATACATACACACACACACTTTTCAGGATAATGTTCTTTAGGCATGATCGAGCCATGGCAGCTGTAGCTCCACAACAACAACAACAACACAACAACAACAACAACAACAACAACAACCAGGGGCTGCAGCAGCATCAGGACAGAGAGGAGGAGGACTCAACAACAACAACAACAACAACAACAACAACCAGAGGCTGCAGCAGCATCAGGACAGAGAGGAGGAGGACACAACAACAACAACAACAACAACAACAACCAGGGGCTGCAGCAGCATCACCACAGAGTCACGGGGGAGGAAGAGGAGCAGAAGGAGCAGAGGAGGAAGAGGAAGAGGAGGAAGAAGAGGACTCACCCAGCGTCTTGACGGCGATCTGCCGGGTGAGCGGCGGCGGCAGGTTGATGCACACCAGGTCCACGTCGTGGTGCAGCAGCACGTCGTCGATGCGGCTCGTGTAGAAGGCCACGTCCATCTCGGCCGCCAGCTCCTCCGCCTCCTCGGGCGTGCGGCCCCACAGCGCCCGCACCGAGAAGCCCTCCTCCCGCAGCAGAGGCACGATCACCCGGGCCGTCAGGCTGGTGCCGAACACGCCGACGCCGGGAAGCATCCTCCTCTTCCTCCTCCTTCCTCTTCTTCTTCTTCTTGTTGATGATGATGCTGATGCTGCTGATGATCTGGTGCTGATGCTGAGCTGGTGCCTTCTTCTTCTTCTTCTTCTTCTTGTCAGGTCATCCTGCTGATGCTGCTGCTGCTGATGCTGCTGCTGCTGCTGTGCGCCATCATCACCATCACCACCCTCCTCCTACTCCTACTCCTCCTCCTCCTCTCCTGCTCCTCCTCCTCTTCCTCCTCCTCGGCGGCTCGGTTCGGTTCGGTCATGAAGCAGCAGAAACCCCGTCCGCATCCAAAGGGCCTGAAACTGCTATTATTATTATGTATTATTATGTATGTGTTATTTATTAATAATAATAATAATAATTATTATTATTATATGGTTGTTATTATTGTTATTATTATTAATTATAATTATTAGTAGTAATATTATTATTTATAATTAGTATAATTTTTAGTCGTAGTATTATAATAATAATAATAATTATTATTCTAATTATAATTATTATTATTGTTATTATTATTATAATTATAATTCTTCTTCTATATTATTATTCTTCTATAATTGTTGTCCGCGCCGCACACACCTGCAGCTCCACGTGATCCTCGTCTCTGACACAATGTCGCAACGACCCGCGAGTCGTGTTGCAGCAGCCGTGACGTCAGCGCTAAGGCCCCGCCCCTCCCCCGGTTAGTCCCCGCCCCTCTCCCCCACGCCCCGCCCCCTTTTAACCTTTTTACCTGCTGGCTGGACAGCAGAAGGGAAAGTATAAAGTATAAAACTATAAAACTATAAAACTATCATAGGGAAGATAATGTCTTCAGTCAGCAAAAACTACTTGGCAATAATTGAAGAGTAATAAAAGGATAATAATGCTTCTGTATATAAGAATTTGTTCTTAGTTGCTTGCCTGGATAAATAAAGGTTAAATAAAAAAAAAAAATAATAATAATAATAGTGGTGAGAGGAAGTATTGCACATGATATAAAGAATATTGAGAATATTGCACATGATGATGAGAGGAGATGAGAGGTAATATTGCAAGGTCATATTTAGAGGTAACATGATATTCATAATATAGCACATGATATGTATACCGTATATAGAAGCAGGGTAAAGTAATGTCCTGTTCCTGTAGTAGCAGGGTATAGTAACTACCTGTTCCTGTCATTTTAATGATAAATTGCTTGTATTCACGTCTGTCACATCACCAGCATGGTATCAATGTGTACATTTATTTACTGGACTATGTGTGTCTCCACTGCCACACCTACCATCCAACAGACCCGTAATTCATGTTATCAGCTACATTCTATGAATTATGACATGAATTATAGCCTACATGACATGTGCATTACAGAGTAACGACTCTGTAGATTATGTCATGTTATGTCAACTATTCAATGTCAATGTTTTACTAAAGGCCAATCTATCTATGCATCAAACAGGTTGTAATTAAGGCATTTATTACTGTCCTAAAATGTTTTGTTACTCGTCGAAGGATTATGGATTATATATATAGTTAAATATAGTTATAAGGACTCTATATTGATGAGACAAATTGGTTTTGTATAGAGCTAAATGTAAAAATGTATATTTTGTATAAAACTCACAGGGCTCAGGAGACAAACGACTTTAAAATCAACAAGCAGGCCAATCTCTAGTCTCCATGTTGTTGTTCTTGTTGCATCATTGACATGTTTTTGCTTTTTTCGGCACAACTCTTATCTTTGTATTTCCTTATCCAGTGAAACAGTGTTGAAAGAGTATGATTGAGCAAACACAACAGGAAGGAGAGCAGACCCAGCCATACACACACGTCGTCCACCGAGGAAGTTGAGGCTGTTGCTCACTAGAAGTCGTAGAGATGCGCAGTCACATGTGAACCGGTGTAATGTGCAATATCTGTCTGACATAATGACATAATGGTGGTCATTAATCAAAAGGTTGCAAAAGTATCACTGTGTTGATGGTAATACAGTAATGCACCGTAGCATTATGACGACTCTGGTTGATGATGAGAAGATGAGAAGATGCAATACTCTCTCATAGGTTATTGAAGGGATTACTGGCCCGTGGGGTTGAACTGGGGGGGTGGGGGTGGGAAGCACAGCAGCATTCCTGACCATGCATGACTGAAGGGAACGTATGAATCACGTTTCTCAGGTGTGGGCCCATTCATTATTGTACCTTGTGAGGTATTATAGGCCGCCTTGTGTGTGCAGGATGATGATGATGATGATGACGCTGCAGTCTCTACATTCCTGCGCTGCTGGCGTGGAGAGCGTTTGGGCACGGCTGCTGATTAGAGGCAGGAATGCAGAGATCAAATGATTTCACATTATCATCTCTTGTAGTGGTTATGCTGTAATAATAATTATATGTGATGTTCCTGGTCTGAGTCCACATGACCTGTCAGGCCTGCTCTGCACTGCAGGGGCCCAACCGGGACTCACGAAGAGAACTGGCGCCCCCTGGTGGTCAACGGCGGTAGTAGTAGTGACCGGCCCCACTATACAGGTACAGCGTCTCTGGAACCTTCAGGGGGTGTGTTGACGAATTCAAGTTGTAAAAAGGCTTTAAATACAAATGCCTCGGCTATGACACATCTGATGAGAAAAAAAATGTCCCAAACACAAACTGATGATGCATTAGAAACATTGAAAATGTACAGAACTGAGTTACAATTGACTTAAAACAGAATCCGTCCTAACATTCTGTTGTATACATTAGGATTTGTAATATTACATAACTAGGTGGATTATGAAACACATTTGAACCTGCTTGGCTGGATATTGGTTTATTTTTTAATAGTCAATGAGATCAGGAGACAAAACATGGGGTTAGAATTCAGCACTTTAATTAATTACTCAGAGAGGCACAAATAAAATGTCGTTTTGAATGTGCAGCCGCAAGTAACTGTTGACCGGTCTCTCTCACACACACACACCCTGTTGTAGCACTCCTATACAAAGCCTCTGTAGTTAGTGTGTGTTGGACTGAGCCATCAAGACACCTTGAGGTAGATGATTCTCCCGTCTCTCTCGACACACACACACACACACACACACACACACACACACACACACACACACACACACACACACACACACACACACACACACACACACACACACACACACACACACACACACACACACCACACACACACACACACACACACACACACACACACACACACACGACTCCAATCACTCCAGAGAGACATGAGTCAGTGAGTTGGAACGCATGACTCGCCGGCACCACTCAGTAACCAAAAGTATGTTTACTACAAAAAAAACCTCCACATTTATTCATTGATCTAAAACACATTTTCCAACAGTTCAAATCTTGAATTCCTTTAAAACTAAACACAATTTATTCTTTTTATTACACAGACTCAAAGATTTCATCTTTGGCGGCTAAAATACAAAACAAAACAAACAAAAACAAGATTGGAAACGCTTCCAACGACATAAGTTACATAAGAGGGAGGAGGTGGGGATGGGGGGATGCTCAAGGTCCAGGTCATGTGACATGTTCCTGGAAGGTCACGAACCCCCTGCACACACACACACATTCATACACAGAACAACAACAACAACAATAAATGCAAACACTGGCTACAGCGACCCCCCCCCACAACAATACCCAACCAGGTCTCCTGCAAGGACACACCTCTCTCTCTCCTTCGCTAAACGTAACAGATTTAAATGTAAAAATATGAGATGTGAACAGAGCGGCGAGGCGGTGACCAGACCCCACACACACACACACACACGACAACAATAATCAACAAGTCATCAAAACAAAAACAACAACATGTCCGTCTACCGGAAGGAACCGATCCGAGGACAGAGGTGCAGTAGACTCTTCAGAACGAGAGGGGTACAGTCGCTTCATGACTACGCTACTACGGGGCGCCTAAAACCTGTAAAATGTATAACATACGTTTTAAAGTATTATGCATTATTTGATTGGGATTGAACGTCGCGAATTGTTCCAAGAATTGAACAAAACGTTTCAAATATTTCGGTTCTATTAAATGCAAAATTTGACGCGGCGAAATAAAATGCATTTGAGCGCATTGCAAAACTAGACGAGTTTGTTTAAGACCAACACTAGTTTCCGTGTGTTTTGCGGTGCGAAGAATCACACACAACCAAAACACACTCCAGCAACCGTATCAACTATGCTTCCAGTTGCCAGGTTTTCCATTTGGCACATTTTCCCCCCACTACACGTGTTCCAGAAGCACTTCCCCGTGCCTGTCTGTGTGCATATGTCTGTCTGTCCGTCTGTCTGTGTGCATATGTCTGTCTGTGTCTGTCCGTCCGTCTGCATATGTCTGTCTGTGTCTGTCCGTCCGTCCGTCTGCATATGTCTGTCTGTCCGTCTGTCTGTGTGCGCTTGTGTGACAAAAATAAAACTTAAATAAATGTTTGACGAGATGAAAGCGCTCTGCCCATCCCAATTATTTATCGGTAAGCCAACAGGCAGCACATAGGTCCGGGGGGGGCGAAACGAATATTTGGGCGATTGCAACATGTAATCCCGCCCCTTAGTGGTAGAACGATGCGTTTATAACCTACGGAACCAACTAAGGAAGTGCTAACGTTTCCTTCAACGGAGGCAAGACGCCGCAGACTCCACAGACGACGGCGGCGGCGGCGTTGAGTTGTTTCGCTGCATCTCTGCAACGTCTCCCCAAACTTCATCGCCCCATCCGCCCCGCGGAGCTGTTGAACAACTCATCGGTTCGAATGGAAAAAGAACAACAACAACAACAATGTCTTCATATACTGCAACTTCATATGTACTCCTACTCTGGCGACGACACAACCCAGAAATATAAGGTGGCGTTGTACAAGACGTGGAACAGTCCACCATCGAGGGGTTTCCTCGCTGGACGATGGCTATGGTCCCCCCCACCCGTCCCAATGAGGTGGTCTGCTCCGACCGGGGGGGGCCAACACTGATCTGTGGTAAGCGTGACAACGGACGGCGCGCCAACTGCTAGCAAGTACCCACCTGGGGGGGCCCGACGGTGACACTACTGCACTTTCAACGCCACCGGTCCCTCGCCAAACACACACACACACTTCACCAAACCACCTGGCTGGACACACACTCCTATCTGACCTGTGTGTGTGTGTGTTGTGCATAGGTTTAGCTCAGGTCCAACGTGCCTCTCCGCCTCCTCCGGTAGAGACGATACGAGCCGACCGGTCACCTCGCCAACAGCCCGCCGTCCGTCACCAACGGCGACAACAGAGTTCAACAACAACACATCGACACGAGCGGGGAGGGGGACACAAGAACAAGAACAACATAACGTCATGTAAAAATGTTCACAAAGTTAAATGAAATGTGTGTGTATACATATATGTATAGATGTATATATATATATATAAAGTGTCTATGCTCTTCTCTTCCAGTCGGAGGCGCTGTGGGGGGGGGGGGGGGGTCACAGCGCCGTCTCTCGTGGTTTGGCGGTCGCACCCGTCCTCACACCGAGGTCCCGACGACCTTCTGGGCAATCACGTGGGGCCCGACCTCACAATGAACCCCACCCACCCCTCATAACGAACCCCCCACCCACCCACCCACCCAATTTAAAAAGAAAACAAGAAACAAAACCCTACTTCGGCTGCTCTTCGGAGAAACCGAACGGAACAGATACATGGCGGTGTCCCGTTCTCCCGTGGCGGAGGCCAGTGGGTGTTGAGGGGGGGCGGGGTCAGGGAGCGGGGCGGGGGTGAGGGTGAAGGGGGTGGGGCTCAAGTCATTGTGTCTCGGTTTAAGAGTAGATGGTGATGACCTCCCGACCTCCGCCGCGCACCAGCAGCACGCGGTTCAGCCCCTCCAGCAGCACCTCCAGGAACTCCATATCTGAGGGCCTCGGAGTCAAGGGCCTCCACCGGTGTGATGATCGCATCCCCCCGTCCATCCCCGACCTACAGTACAGTACGTGCTGCATCTTCTGCACACGTCGTCAAGCAACTACGGCCGATGCAGGAAGCCCAAAGCATCATATTTGCAGCGTGACCCAAATAATAATAATAATAATAATAATAATAATAATAATAATAATAATAATAATAATAATACTGTTTTTAAAGGAGCAAAGCACATGGGAACGTGTTTTATCTCTTGGGACAGGACTCTATAGGGTCTACATTTGAGCCGATGCAGAGGAAGGATACAGTTCTCGTCGCCGCCGCGGTTGCGGGGCGGTCCGGGCATGTTGAGCAGCACCAGGTGGGCCCCCTGGGACTTGTTGACCACCACCTCGTTCAGCTTCACCGCCGTGTGCATCCGCCGCACGTTGGACTGGTTCCTGTGGGACACACGGCTCCCAGTGAGGAGGAGGAGGAGGAGGAGGAGGAGGAGGAGGAGGAGGAGGAGGAGGAGGAGACACACTCTGAGGGTCCACAACAAGAACTACCCGGAAGTCAGAGTTGATGTTAGGTAGGTTAGGTGATTGACCAACGTCTTAACTCTTAACTAACATCTTAACTCTTTACTCACGCAAACTCTTCACATCAACAATTTAATAACTCACCTGAGATTTTTTTCATTGTACAATTAAAATATACGGATTGGTGAGGTCAGATGACAAACTTCTTAAGTATATATACACACACAGGTACAGTATGTAAGAGTACTACACTGATAATGCTACTTGTGTAATATTAAGCAATCGTGTGTTGCGTTGTTTGCAGGAAATGGCGCTGAAGGAATCCTTGCAGAAGCGTGTAGTGAAGCGTTAGGCGGGGGGGCGGGGTTTATGAGGCAGGAGGCGGGGCTTATGAGGCAGGTGGCGGGGTTTGTGACACAGGAGGCGGGGCTCATTACAGGCGCTAAAGCACACGCCCACCAAACCCCCGAGCGCCGCGGCACAGAAAACCACCACTCTGGTCACGCTGGGTTCCTTTTCCATTTTTCCGTTCCGTTCATGAATCAACGGATCACGTTGTGAACGAGGCCTTCCTCAGAATGTGGTCTCTGTGTGGTCACCCTCAGGAGGTTGGAGGGCGGGCACACACGCACACACACACGCACACACACACACACACACACACACACGCGCACACACAGGCACACGCGTGGCATAACGGCCGGGAGGCGGAGGAGGACGACGACGCGAGTCTCACGCTAAACTTCTGCTTTCCACGCAAATGAGTGAATCACACACTTACAGTACAGCACGGTAAACGTTTGTTGTACGGTGGATAGATCAGCCCACCAGTTGCTCCAGTCCACTGGGTAGGCTGGTGTAGGCTGATCTATCCAGCATACTTCTCGGTGGACACTCCCACTTGTGATGTCACAGTGGGGCCATTCGGACCAGTTTTTGTCACCGCGTGGAAGGACTAATCACGCGCACACCTGGTGGTATAATAGGAGTCCTTCAAATCTTTGTCGGTCTCACAGCTCTACAGGTGGAAAGCACAAATTTGCTCTCGAACCACAAATTATTTGACGAGGTAGGGGGCGGGGCATGAAGCGATAAAGCGCATGCACATGATGCAAGCGTGTGCATGCAGCGACACATCACACAGACATGGGGGGGGGGGGGGCGGGGACACGAAGAGAGAGGTGTGACTTACAGATTCTCCCACTCTCTAGAAGGAGGACGAGGAGAGACCGGGACAGAACACACAAGAGAGAGCCACTTAGATGCTTCTAGAAACACACGCCGCAGCGTCTCACACACACACACACACACACAACACACACACACACACACACACACACACACCACACACACACACACACACACACACACACACACACACACACACACACACACACACACACACACACACACACACACACACACACACACACACACACACACACGGCAGCAGCCTGATTGGAACACACACCATGCTGCTTTGTCAGGCACTAGTGCCACTGCTTCAAACACTATGACGCTAACAGCTAACACACACCTAACACACACACACACACACACATCACATGCTGCACAGCCTGTTGTTGCTGCTGCTGCTGCAGGGGCGGGGGTGGGGGGGGGGGGGGGCTCCATCTAGGCCTGTGTCAGGGGTCAAGGGTCACCACGTAAACTCAGATGTGGAGCCGTCTCTCCTTCACAGGACAGGACAGATTGAGTGGAAATACCCCCCCCCCCCCTACCCCCCACATGCGGCGCCTGACAAATAAATAATAACTTTTATAAGTTTAACTTTTTTGGGGGGTTTAATGAGTCCGAGTCTAATTACAGTCTGGGCTCCTCCTAGTGGTGGTATTACAGGGGAGGAGGGGGAGGAGACTCACGGCTTCATGTTGAAGAGGTCGCGGACGGCCACGCTGGCGCTGGGGTCGCGGATCCGGTTGCGCTCGGTGAACAGCTTCTCCTTGGTCCACGTCATGTGGACGCCGCCGTCCACCTTGTCGTTGAGGGCGGCGTGAGACGCCGTGTTCCTGTCGTGGATCAGCTGGGCCTGAGGCCGCGGGCGAGAGACACAGAGATACAGTGAGAGACAAGCGGGAGAGAGACGAGAGGGAGAGAGACAAGAGGGAGAGAGAGATGAGATGAGATGAGAGAGAGACAAAAGAAAGAGACAGAGACAAGAGAGAAAGACAAAGAAAGACAAGAGGGAGAGAGACAAGAGAGAGACAAGATGAGAGAGAGACAAAAGAAAGAGACAGAGACAAGAGGGAGACAGACGAGAGGGAGAGACAAGAGAGGGAGAGACAAGAGAGATGAGAAGAGAGAGAGAGGGGAGACAAGAGTTAGAGAGAGACAAAAAAGATTGAGACAAGGGAGAGAAGAGAGTGAGAGAGAGAGAGGAGAGATACAATAGAGAGACAAGAGTTAAAGAGAGATGAGAGAGGGACGAGAGAGAGAGAGAGACGGAGAGGGACACTGACGTGTTGAGGGTTGGCAGGAGGGTGTGAGCGGTGCCGGTCAACACCAGAGTGGGAGAGACTGGGAGGCGAGCCGTGTGGACAGTAAGCAAGGAGACGACCACTAAACGCTGCGATGGCGCGGTGAGGAGGAGGTGCAGGAACCGTGCCGCTAGGACCGGACCACAAGGCAACAGGTGGGACGACACAGACAAACAGACCAGTACGGACCAGTACGGACCAGTAGGATGCAGCAACATGGGTGGTGGTGGTGGTGGTGGGGGGCCGGCGGGACTAAATAATAGTGCTCGTGGAGAAGGCGTGCGGGGGGGTGGGGGTTAGAGCGGGGGTGGTGGTGGTGGTGGTGGAGGGGAGGCTGCCACTAGATGACGGACGGGCTGGCGTTCACAAAGCGGATCTCAGCGGGGAGCCTCCGGTGTGGAGGGCTTCTCAGTTTGGAAGAGTTGTTGTGAGCTTGGAAGTTCTGATCTCTGATCCCAAATCAGCTACTTGTGTCCGCCCTGACGCAGGCTAGCCCCTGACTCTGCACTGAAATAGAGCTTATATATACACATAGAGCCTACATAGATACATAGGGGTTACATAGAGCTTAATATACACAAAATAGAGCCCTACATAGAGCTAAGTAGAGCCATAGTGGTCAATCGAGAAATAGGAGTTGAATCGAGACAGAGCTTAAATAGAGAAATGGAGTATAAACTTCTGTTGTCTCGTGGCCTAAGCCGAATCTTTAACCAAGACTCGCGCCCCCTTGTTCCATCGTCCTTATAATGCGGGTAATCTGAGTTGGATTGACACCTGAGTTGGATTGACAATGCTGATTGGATGAACGGATGATGGATACAAAGCAAGGGGGGGGGGGCGTGAGTCATGATGACGGATGGCGGGGCGTGGCGGGGCGTGGGGTCAACATGTGAGCGTAATATACGGTAGATACCACTTTGTGAAGGCATGCCCGTGTTTCTAACAGCGCGTGGGAGTTGCTGGGCGACCCGGGGGCTACCTCGTCTTCCTCCACCCTGAAGGAGGTGGCCGTCTGCCGGACGGGGCTCTGGCCGCCGGGGGGGGCTCTGGTTCTTCCTCCGGATGGAGCTACGAGACTCGTCAGTGATACTCTGAATCTGAACACAGGGGAGGGGGGGGGGGGGGCGGCAGGCAGCGGTTGGGACCAGGATCACGCCACCAACATGGCAACGCGGGTCATCGTAGATAGCGGCGATCAAACGGTGGGAATTACGTTCGGTCTTAATCACAACTCTCGTTGACAGAGCTACGACATGCGAGTGGACACGAGGTGGTCCACGGAACATTCTAGTGTTTTCCGCTTCGTCCCCCCAGATGCACACACACATACACACACACACACACACACCACACACACACACAGGCGAAGGGACACTATTCAGCACAGAAACACACACACAGGACCACAGAAACGGCCTTGTGTCTGAGATCCCCTCGACTGCGTTCCTCTCAGCGCTGTAATCCTGTACTGTGAGAAGTCCTGAAATGAAACACGGCCATGAACACACGTCCAATATGTGAGCGTACGGCGAGAGGAGGAGGAGACATGGTTTAATACGGCCTACGCATCGCGGGCGACTTTATACAAGCCGTTTATTTGTACTACCATCATGTCTTGTGCCCTTAAATGCAAAGAATCCTAAGAGCAAATAATGTTAAGTGTGTGTGTGTGTGTGTGTGTGTGTGTGTGTGTGTGTGTGTGTGTGTGTTAGAGCCCTGCAATGGAGCCCGAGGCCCGGGGGGCCCGAAAGCCCGACAGCCCGAGGGTCGGGCCTCGGGCCAATTATCCCATCATTAGCTCGGATGCGGGCCGGGCTCGGGCTTTTTTTTCTCTCTCTCTCAATTAAATTAAATTAAATTCAAAGAGGCTTTATTACCAGCAGCAGCAGCAGTGAGCGTGCGTTCAGCGCCGCTGGAAGAGTAATAGAGGAGAGGAGGACTGGACTCGCCCCTGAAACCGTGGATGCGATTCTTTTCCTTCATGATGCAATGTGACTTAAAAAGACATGTTGCCATGTTAAGCGGCTGACTGTTTTTGTGTGATTGGACGTTTTTTTATTATTATCATGGGCGTAGAATTTAGTGGGGACGCTGGGGACATGTCCCCACCAATATCCACACCTCACGGTTGCGTAATTGCGCATCCTTGACGCAATATCTGTGATGTCCCCGCCAATGTCCAAAACAAAAATACGCCCTTGATTATTATTATTCTTGGAATTACCTGTTTGTGAATTTTATTTTAGTCAAGGCTTACTCGGGTAAGACAAGCTGTTTTCTCTGTTAATAATAGCGTAACTGTTTCTCCGCACTTCCGTGTGCTTATTGTTCCAATGGTTTTTATAGGCTACGTTTAATAATAAACACTGATTTACGCTTTAACTGTTGAGTTGTTTTTTGTAGCCTATTCACTGGGATATAATTTGTAGTAGCCTATTCAACATTGATCTGATATGTAGCGAATGGATCAACTGTTAATCGCCGCGCAGCTGCTCGTCACTCACTTCAGAAAATAAAAATAATTATTTAACTGCCTACAAAATGCTTCAAACATTTTCCTAAAATAACTTAAAATTGAAATGAACCTAAATATAACCACTTATGCCATTTAAAGTGCTCAAATAAGATCGGAAGTCTATAACTAGACTTGTCGCATCTGGGCAACAAGTCTAGTTTGCGACATTAGTCGCAAATATGGGAGGTTAAATAAATGTCGGGCTTAATTCGGGCCTGAGAGTTCTAATAATGTGGCGGGCCGGGCCGGGCTGGGGCCTCACTCTCTCGGGCCAGGGCCGGGCTAGGGCCTACTTTCCAGGCCCGCGCAGTCCTCTAGTGTGTGTGGTTGGTGTCTGTGTGTTTAAGCAGCCTCACCAGGTCACAGACTCACACACACTCCACAAATACAGGTCACTGCTGACACACGACTTCCAAACCATCTGAGCCACACTGATATTTCTGGTGGAGTTTCTCGCTTGGGGGGTGGGGGGGGTGGGGGGTTTCAGTGTTGATTCAGACCTCTCTCTCCCTCTCGGTCCGGGAGAGCTGCATCTGCTTCAGCATCTGGGACCGCTGCTCCATCACCAGGGTCTTCTCGTAGGTGAAGGCCGAGATGTCGCTGTCGTGCTGCAGGGGGCGCCAGGCGCACAACATCAGGCGAGACATCAGCATCGTAATCATCATCTCGCTATTGGGTCTCATCGTGTGCGAGCTGCTTTTTGCCAATAACATGCAAAGCCAGTTCAATGACTGATTGATTGATTTGACAGCATACTGGCGGCAGAAATTAACGCAACCATAAAATCAAGAAGAAGAAGGCTGCTCACCATCTCCACCACCTCCACCTCGGCGTCCAGCCGCAGGTGGTACAGGAACATCTGCAGGTCCTTCTTCATCTGGATGGAGTTGTCGTCCATCTGCGCCACGGTGAAGATGCGCATCTTGCACTTCCTCCACACCTGCGTCGGGGAGACGGGAGGACAGACGGACGGACGGAGGAGAAAATGAACGATGGATGACGGAAGAGAACGAGGAGGAGAGAGGAGGGAGGAGATCCATTGTAGAGAGGTAAACAGGAAAAACAGCAAAATGGTTCGATTGTGTGTTTGCAGTCTTTTTCTCTTTCCCTCTGGCTCTCCGCGTGACCACTGACCTTGTGCTGGCGCAGCAGGAAGGGCAGCAGCATGAGCATGCCTCCGTCGTGCACCACCCACCACACGTCGATGGTGCCCTCGCCCAGACGCTCCTGGTTGCCCGGGAAACTGTCCACGTTCTTGGCCACCAGCAGGGCGTGGTGCGTCGCCGTGGTCTCCCTCACCGTCTCTGGCGGGGGGGAGGGAGGGAGAAGGAGAAGTTTTAGTCGGAGAAGAAGAATCCTGAATATTGGACGGCAACAATGACCAAAACCTCACGCCACAACTTCTTCCCCACGGCAACCGGCCTCATCAACAAGACCCCGGACCCCCACAGATCGCCACCCCCTATGTACACTATACTACGCGTTATATTAACGTTTAATGTTTCTTTTTCTTCATAGTTTATTGTAAATAGTTCTCCCCAGTACTTTCTGTTTAATGTTCAATGTTGAATGCACTAATTCACTAATTCAAAAGCAGATTCCTTGTCTGTGAAATCTACTTGGCAAAAACCAGACTGACAACACAACCTTCTCGCAGTGGCATCTGCATCGCTTGATTGACCCCCCCCTTGCTGGTGGGACCATCCCCTTCCATCCCGTCCCTCACCTATGAAGTTCTTCCAGGACTGGGGGTCGTTGGACTGCTTCCAGGTGCCGGGCCACGCCATCAGCACCGTGTTGTGCTTCATGCCCCCCAGGCCCGCCGACTGGATGAGGTGGGAGAAGCCGTCCCTCAGGTTGGACGACACCACCACGTGGCAGAAGCCCTTGGTCCGCTCCGCCGCCATGGACGACTTGATGTTCTGGAAGGACGCAGGGAAGGAGGGGAGGAGATGAGAGGAGGGAGGGAGGGAGGGAGGGAGGGAGGGAGGGAGGAAGGAAGGAAGGAAGGATGGATGTAACGCAGTAGAGGAAGAAATATCATAGGGCATCTCGAGGTCATGGTGAGTTTTGATTCATCGCCACCCCTGGAAGGAGTTAGTCAACAAAAGCTTTGTCATCAGTGAGCTGAAACATCGGACTGGAGGTCAAAACACGCAGGAAATACACTTCCATACGCATTTCTACACGCATATGTGTGTGTGAACGGGGTCTTTATAGTGTGGCGCCGAGGAAGCAGATGACATCTCCTGCACGCTAACCAGTCCCCAGAGGCCACTTCCTGTCCCCGGAGGGAGCTTCCTGTCCCCGGAGATCACTTCCTGTCCCTGGCTGCTACTGGCGGTTACTATGACAA
>PIJE02001624.1:27500-50000 GCA_002895965.2 Coryphaenoides rupestris
GATGGAGAGGATGACGCAGGCGAGGAAGACCAACGCCAGCTTGTTGACGTACTTGACGCCCACGAACACGACGAGGGCCATGAGCGCCAGGCAGCAGGTGCCGTACACGCGCATGTTGTTGTGCAGCGCGACCACCTCGTCCTCCTTGCGCTCCGCCACAAAGATGGCCGCCTTTGGCACGATGTAGGTCTGACGGGAACAACGAAAAACAAACACATAAGGCCTCTGTACGCTTCTTCCGAAATGTTGGGTTCGGCTGGGTTCTTTTCAGTCGTTTGGCGGGGGTCAATACAGTTCGGAAGAGTCCCTCTGCGAATCTGATGTATCTGAAAATCCCTCCCAGGCCCCGCCCCCCTCCTCCTCATCACTAGGGTAACCCTAACCTTAAGGTTGACGGACAGCCTCCTGTACTCTAGTACCTCCCCGATATCGGCCAGTTCCGTGGAACTATACAAGGTAGAAGTCCAATTCTGACCTCACTTTTGAAGAAGCACCCAGAGGCCTATAGACGGAGGACGGGTCACACGGGGTTAACGAGGTGTAGCTGCTTTTAGCTTTTGAGAGGAGGAGGTGTGTCCAAATATCTGGTTTACACCAGTGGTGGAAAGTGACTAATACTTAAAGGAGACATATTATACCACCAGGTGTGAGCGTGATTAGCCATTCCAACCGGTTTTTGGCTGGTTTTTGACCGGTTGGAATGGCTAATAAAGCTCACACCTGGTGGTATAATATGTCGCCGTTAAGTACATAATTGAGGTTTACTTGAGTCTGAAAACATCTCGGGACCACAGGTTCAACACAAACCCCAGGATTGACGCTGTATTCAGGTATGGTGAAGTACAGAATACTACGTATATGGAGAACGGATGGTGCTAATAACAACAGCAGCGTACTCACCAAGAGAATCTCGATGGTACCCAGGATGTACATGGAGCCGGCGAAGGTGGTGCCCAGGTAGAAGCACAGGCCCACCGCGCCGCCAAACTCGGGCCCCAGAGACCTTGAGATCATGTAGTAGGAACCTCCGGCTGAGAGAGAAAGCTTAGTTTATTCACTTCACTCCCATCTTTAGTAGAAACACCATCTACCAAAAGTAGAAACTGAACCAGCAACTGATATATTAACTAATGGAACACCAAGTTAACCGTAACTAATAATCGTGTTTCAAACGTTTGCTCATTTGGATCTAGATCAATTAGGTATTTGGAAGGAATATGCGAGTACACTTGCATGCCTAAGCTTCAGAAAAAAAACCATCACACACAAAACACTTGTTTATTAAGAGCAAATAATGGCTGAGTAAATGTGTTTCCAAGTCTGCTTACCTGGCACAACACCATTGGTAGCAATCGCACTCATAGAGATGGCAGTCAGCATGGTCTGTGGACAACACCAAGACATTCATTATACCATCTTCACACGAGTCTTTAGTCTTCATACACCAACATTTCAAGTGTTAACTTTCCCTCCAAATAGTTTTTAACAAAGCTAAATTCTGTCGTGTGATTTCCACAGCCACAGTGTTTCCTTGTCTGTAATCCTATTGTGTGGTCGGTTACACAGGGGTTAGCAAGGCCAGAAGAGACGTCATGAGGGCTAAAGCTGCGTCGTGCCTGAGAAATGACCTCCTTGCCCACTCAGCCTGGAAATCCTTGGAGATTGGTAACAGATAGCAGCTTTTCTCCCAAATCGCCAACAAAAAGCCTTATCATCGAGAGCCCGCCCGTTACCCAACATTACTTCCAGTCAGATTGAGGCGCCAGAACCAGTACGGAACTAAATATCATAATACAGTATGTGACTTAAATTTTCATTGTGACGAAGTGACATCACAAGCTGGAGTGTCCACCTCGACCGACTTGGATCAGTTCTGTTTTCCCATGATGTCAAAGAAACGCCCAAACCTTCACAAATGTCAGGCCTGTTTGTGTTGCCAATAACAATAACTTATGTTCACACTTGAACGTGAGAGCGTCTTTATGATGGGAAGCCGTACGGCGCACCAAACACCAACATGATGTTTGATATCAGAACGTGACTCACGCCGCCTTCCCCAAACCATCGCCTTTAATAGCCAGCAACACCTTTCCTGACATGACAACCGCCCGTTACAGCAGGCCTCCGGCTAAACAAGGCTCATGATCAGAAACATATTATCCAAAGTGTCGCGGTGACTCAGACGCCCCCACCCACGATTAGCGAGGCTATGGCAACGAGTCAGCGGCGTCCACCCAAAGGGAGGCACGGACGGAACTGGAGAACACTGCGCTCACACACACACACCCATTGAGATCGGGGGCCACGGCGGTCCCATGAGAACCTAAAAGCGTCTATTTGTTTGACTGTGTCATGGCAACAGGCGTTCGGTGTGAAGTGGTCGTTAGTTGTGGAGTAATTGGCAGCAAGCTGCGAAACACTGTAAATAGTAAACAGCGACGTAGACAAACACAAACACGCAAGCTGAAAAGGTGGGATCAGATGGAAATGTAAGGACTTAGGAGTGTCTGGAAATACGCAGAACACCGTAGAACAAACATCTGCTCCGGTCTTCATAGTCACCGGAGACTAAACTGAAAATAAACAAAGACAACAATCTTCCATTGGGTGTATAATTAGGTTTGGTGGAGTTAAAGCAGGTTTATGCTTGATTTAGATATAAGCCGGTATTTTAGTACCAATGGAAGACACGAAGTGGAATAGCAATGTAGAACTGAACGAGACTACAGTTACCATATGTTTAAATCATTCTGCAATTCCCAAATACATGTTTTGTTTTGTCGCAGAGTGAATTAACATTCAAGCTTGTTTCATTAGGAGAGAGAGGGTTCCGGGGGGGAGACTTTCCCTGATTAAGCTTAAGTATGCCATTGTCTGCAGCGCTCTGTGTGTGTGTGTGTGTGTGTGTGTGTGTGTGTGTGTGTGTGTGTGTGTGTGTGTGTGTGTGTGTGTGTGTGTGTGTGTGTGTGTGTGTGTGTGTGTGTCCCTGACACCATGCACGGGGGCAGAGGGATTAGGAATCAAGATGTCAGGTAGCATTTGTCGCGGGGAGCTGTATGAGAAGCAGAAAGCCTTTGGGGCTAAATATAGCCGGCTAGGGATCAGCAGCCATCACCCCCACCCTCCCCCCCCTCCCCCTCCCCCTCCCCACCGCGCCCCTCACAACACAACACCGCCGTCACTCGGCCAACACTCAACCGCTCTGTGCTGCGGCCCAATGCTCCGCCCCAAAGCCCAATGCTCCGCCCTCGTCCACAGAACACCTCCCCTCCTGCTCCGTGCACAACATGGCTCCGTTTGAAACGTGTGTATCCCCAAGCTCTGCCTGGGCACAATTTAATTGTTTAAAAGTTACGGGGCACCTCCGAATATTGTATAGTTATTATTACACGAGTGGGCTCAGAATCAGAATCTAGATTGGAAAGAGCTTGTGTCAAAAATAATCAGGGTCTGAAATTGACAGATATTAAATGCTGGTAAAATGATTATACGTGTGTCAATACCGTTTCATTATATCTCTGTATATCTACACTTTTCTATGAGGCTATTGTTCTGGATTCGTCGTTCCCAAGCAACACATCACCATTAGTGGCAGCCATGTTGATTGTTGTGGTACTCACACAGGAGCAGCACATGCCCACGATGGCCAGGGACTCTAGGATGCCGGCCGTGCCCACGATCCAGGTGAGGCGCAGGAAGAGGATGACGCCCAGAATGTTCTGCAGGCAGGGCAGGTAGACGCCCATGAAGGTCCCCATCTCAGGGCTCTGGAGGTTGCGGGGGGGGGGGAGGAAGAGACAAAGCAAGGGAGGAGGGAAGTGATGGTGATAGAATAAAATTAAAAGGAAGTGGGACAAGATGGCAAAAAAAAGCACAATATGTTCGTGTCTTTGCATGCCGATACATAATCGCAACAATCAGTACGTAAAGTCAAATCTGCTTTATTGGAATACAAACGGAAGATAACTCAGGATCTCCTCGTTATGTTGAGAAACCGTGAACCGATAAAGCTGTTTGCACGATGCTGTGCTCATACAATGGACGCCTTGTTCCGTCACCCGGGTACTTCCCCAAACGTTGAAAAACATGTGCATCAGGAAGAGCGGATCGGCAGCATTTCAGGCAAAAGCATCTCGTCTCCAAACAAAGTTTGCCATTCTTGTTCAGTGACGCAGCGTCAGCAGCATACAGGCTACGAATGAATCAACGGTCTGGAGGACGTGATAGACTTGCTCTTGTTCCAGCGCTGTGATGGCAAAGCACCGAAGATGGTCTGGTATGATGAAAGTATTGAAGGTAAAAATATATTTTGAAAAGGGCACACGTTTGATCAGAGGGCAAAGAACAACACACAATTGACGGCTGTGTGCAAAAGTTCATGGTTTTGATGGTCTGATCTCCTCTCAATGGGAGGTTTCCATATTCTTATATTCTTATATTATTCTCAGATCAGGCATCAGAGCGGGCCCTGTGGTGGCACTCAACAAGCTAGCACGGCAACAAACAAACTAAAAGGACAAAACAAAAGCCAAGACGTCCGCACCAAACACGGAGCAAATCTAGAGTAACGACATCAGTGATAGAGTAGCATCACATAGATGTGTGTTAAGACCTCGTCCTTGCATCTATTTGATGTGGTGGAGACCAGTGACCAGCTCATGTTTACAGCAGATCAGAGAGTAGGGAAACAAGAGACTCTTGATTGGACTCTTGAATTGTGGCCGTTTGAATCCTCCAAAAATCAAGAGACTTAGTCGTCTCCTCAGTTCGGTTTCCAGTATCTTTCCGAAAATTCAGAATTTCTGTGAATCCAACCATAAACCCCAGACAACAGACTGTTGCCTTGAAGTTGTGGAGCTCATCTTTATACGTTTAAATCCTCTGCCTACACATACATAATTTGATGCATTACACAATACATCATTCTCAATAAGTACATTAACTATATTTATGAATTTTCAATCAAAAATGTAATGTGAGAATCGAGTATGATGCAATGGGAACACATTTTTGTACATGTTTTCACATGTAAAGATATAAATCACAGCTGAACACGTTAAATGCTGAGCTACAAGCCAACATGTCTTGCAAGTGGCCATGGAGACTCCAGTCCTGAATCACATGTTCAGGACCTCATACTTAATGCTTGTGAAAACATAAGACACAACTTCAACAATTCCATAATACAAACTGCGTATTTATATTGAACTGTGGGGTCGCGCTGTAATATTTCCAAAAACAAAATTGGATCTGTGTGTTTTTCCATTGCGTCCATCTGTGGGGAGAATTCTTGCCGGTCCCGAGGTGCAATACCACGGCTGGCCACCAGGCCTGCTGCTGAGTGGTGTACACACCTTGACGGTTTGCTTCTTGGGCCCAGCCTCTTCTTCGTCTGCCTCCTCGTGCTCCTGGGCGCCCTGGGTGAGGTTGGTGTAGTTGGCCAGCTTGTTGAGCAGGGAGGACACCATGGGGTTGCTGTCCATCTCCTCCTGCATCCCAGGAACACACACACACACACACACACACACACACACACACACAGATTAGCATCCTCTATAGTGGTCATCACGATGGTCCAATCCAACCACGTTGACCACCGACGACTTACAGCGGCCTCCAAGCGCACGCCACTGCAGCTCACTTTGTGTCATGTCATTTAATTTGATAGAATTTTGAATTGGGAAAATGAATGAAAGATTTCAGTTTTCATCGTGGTTATTGTGTGTACTAGATTGCTGGCAACAAAAAGGTCACTTACTGCCTTTTACAGGCATTTAGGCTGTTGCCCTTCCTCGCAGAAGTAGATATGACTTAGACAGTAGATTTCTACACACTACAGTGTTACCTCAAACAGAGCCTCTACACTACAGTCTCTCCTCAAACAGAGCCTCTACGACTACATTCCTCTCCTCAAACAGAGCCTCTACACTACAGTCTTACCTCAAACAGAGCCTCTACACTACAGTCTTACCTCAAACAGAGCCTCTACACTACAGTCTTACCTCAAACAGAGCCTCTACACTACAGTCTCTACCTCAAACAGAGCCTCTACACTACCAGGGCCTTACATTTTCCAAACAGAGCCTCGTACAACTACAGTCTGCACCTCAAACCAGAGCCTCGTACACTTACAGTCTTACCTTCAAACAGGCCTTCTACACTACAGTCTCTCCTTCCCAACAGAGGCCTCTACACTAGCAGTTCTTACCTCAAACAGAGCCCTCTACACTACAGTTCTCTCCTCAATAACAGGAGCCTCTACACTACAGTCTTACCTCAAACAGAGCCTCTTACAGCTACAGTCGTTACCTCAGAACAGAGCCTCTACACTACAGTCTCTCCTCAAACAGAGCCTCTACACTACAGTCTCACCTCAAACAGAGCCTCTACACTACAGTCTCACCTCAAACAGAGCCTCTACACTACAGTCTCACCTCAAACAGAGCCTCTACACTACAGTCTTACCTCAAACAGAGCCTCTACACTACAGTCTCACCTCAAACAGAGCCTCTACACTAGTCTTACCTCAAACAGAGCCTCTACACTACAGTCTCTCCTCAAACAGAGCCTCTACACTACAGTCTTACCTCAAACAGAGCCTCTACACTACAGTCTCACCTCAAACAGAGCCTCTACACTACAGTCTCACCTCAAACAGAGCCTCTACACTACAGTCTCTCCTCAAACAGAGCCTCTACACTACAGTCTCACCTCAAACAGAGCCTCTACACTACAGTCTTACCTCAAACAGAGCCTCTACACTACAGTCTCACCTCAAACAGAGCCATGTTCTTGCCATCATAGCTGTTGGCCTTGTCGTTGTCCGTGTTGTTGATGAACGGACTGCATTCCTTTGGGGTGCCGTCGCCTGCGGGGAAAACGAGTGAAATGAAGAAACTTGCTCAGTACATTTCATTTCTCATCATGTGAATGCGAAATAGGCAGAATAACATGAATTAATAATTCAATCACGTGGAGCAGACGGTATTGGAGGATTGGATTCTCTTACAGTTTTCCTTTCTCCAAGTCTAAACTTTATTTCTGCATCACCAGATATATGATCCCATCTACAGGTTTTTGCAACGTTAAGCTCTATCCCAGCTGGTAAATGTGAAGCCAATTACATTTTTTGTCATATTTCGGATAGTCCTATTTCTACTACGTACTGCTGGGCAGCTTTTGCATTTCCCCCCGGGGACCTATATAGCCTTTGATTGATATAATAAAATCATAATGTTGATTATAGTTTTGTGTCGTTAATATTTATCTGCAAACTAACTAGTGTCTGTAGTGTAAATGTCGTGGAGTAAGCAGTACGATATTTGCCTCCCACATGTAGTCTTACAAGTAGGCTTATTAAGGAGCAGAAAATGGAATACTCAATAAAACAACAACTCAATAAAAGTAAATTACATCAGATGTGTACTTGAGTAAATGTGTCAATGTACTTTCAGGAATGCCAGCGATGCCATTGATGTCAGCCACAACTCGCACCGCCATCTGAGGACCCAACAGAGAGCTGTGGGCCTGCAGGGGGGAACAATGTGGAGCCGAGCTGTGAACCTCGTGGCAGGGGGGGTCCCCCTCCACATCCACATTCACATTCACATTCACCACCGCTGAGGGTTAAGCAAACGTTTTGGCTGGGCACGCCGCGGGGAATGTCGTAACCAAGCTAGCACGCGTGGCTCTGGCTGGTCCTCACAGACAGACACACTGCACTGTATCCCCCAAGACGTGCAGAGCTGTGCTGTGAATGGACTCCTCTGTGTAGTTCTCAGAGATTGCCGACTGATCTTAATAGACAATTATTGAAGATATTAAAAAGGTTTTTAACACAATTGCCAAATCATAACGGAAATCATCAAAATCAAAATCGGCTAGCGTTAAGGATGCAAAAAATCAAAATCTTCTTCTTCCAGGTGTGTTCCTACTTCTGCTTTGTTATTTCAAGCGTAAACACATCGTCACACATCCACGTTGATTTAGCGGAACCCTGAGCTACAAAGACGGCAAAGAAGAACTTCTTCACGCTGTCAACCATGACCACCGACTGACCCCCTCCGCACCCGTCACGCGAGAAGGGGAGGGGCCGTGCATGCATGCATGCCACGTCAACACACACACACACGCGTACGCACACGCGTGTACGCACACGCACTTCCCTTCTCACTCCCAGTATTTTGGGAAACCAACCTAAACATCCGTATCATCATGTTTCCTTGATTGCCGGATACAAAATGTAGATAAATCAACCTCAGGCCTTGTAGTGGAGCCAAGATCCTAGTTCCACGCGTCAGGAGCATGTGGTCAGTGACCCCACCACTGGTCCAAAAAGAGCAAAGCAGATTTCATAGAGAAGACTGACAATGAAGCATTTATTTTTCGTGGTTCGTGGTTTTCAGGACAGGACACTCAAAGACGATTTACAACAGAATTCAATTGCATCATAAAAATAATTCTTAAAATAGCAGCAAGATAACACACAGAATATGAGAAAGTTTAAAAGTTACAATTTCTAATTTAGGGCCGAAGACCATGAACATGTGAGAGTTGAACATGAGAAGCAGGTTTGAACCGAAAGGTTTGGAGGGAAGACTGAGCGTTTTAAATTCAATGCAGAAGCTAAAGAAGAGAGATCCCCAAGATCATCCAAACAACAACAACAACAGCATAAACAAGTCGGTGAGCGCTGTGTGTGCTAGTACACACACACACACACACACACACACACACACACACACACACACACACACACACACACACACACACACACACACACACACACACACACACACACACCCACACAGGGTCGGTGGGGCCAGTGGTGGTGCCGGTGGGGGTGGGTGGATTTAAGGGGTAAGTTTCACTGCCTGATGCAGCCGCAGGGCAGAGTGTAAGAGGCTTTCAGCGCGGCTAAGCCATCCAGTAATCACAGAGAAAGTCAATATGTCCTTGCGCGCCTCGCGCCGTTTAAAATCACTCCGGGAACGGATGATTTTATAGGCGGCGCTGGGGATTGATGGGCGTGATGTACGGCTGTTCAAGTGATAAGCGGGGATAACGGGGGTAATGCCATGCAAGCGTTTAATGTCTCCTCGCTCTTCCTCCCTTTAGCCAGGCAATGAGGACACTAGTGCATGCGACGGGGCAATCATCGTCTTCCCGCGACGCCGGCTCCATCTAAAAGCGTGGTAAAATCCTCTGAGGTCTTGTAGCCACACTGGCTAAATCAGGCGGCCGCCCTCCTAAATCTGGAGCCGTGCTGCTGGTCTGACTGACTGCTGAGCAGGAGAAAATGATGAAGCAGAAGTTGTCTTTAACTGGTACCATAGTTTCTTAAAGTACAATAACACCGACCGAGCTTGATTTGGCCAAATTCATTCAATTTCATTGGAAGTCGACGGCTTTACGATGTCTTCATCATGAGATGTGCTACAAAAGTGTAATCAGTTTAATTGCTTTTTCTTGCCGCGTATAAAATCAGCCCATTAGTTGCGCGTTGGTGATTTTATGATGAAAAACTAAGCCTTGTGCGGCTTGACTAAAGAATATTAAACAAAGATAAACCCTTAAATTATCCCAATATCAATCTGAAATCGTACCACAAACGATGTCAGTGTCAATAATTCCTTATATTTCATATGTAGGCTATATTTGAATTGATTACTCGACATTCTAATACACATTTACGTTCCATCACGACAACTAAAAGTGGGGGGGCTAGCATTTAGCTCCGTTTAGCTCTATGTATGGGTGGCCTACTTTGTGGCCTCTGATGAGGTCTGCATTGCGCTCGGCGTACTATGAACACCAGTGTACTAGTGGACATGTAGGCTTCTTTGTTGTGATAGTTCGGGCCAAGACCGGAATCCATCCATGATTGATCAGGGCCCAAAGGGACCAGCCAGCCTTCCTCCACGTGCTGAACACGAAGACCAAGTGTGTGCGAGATAAGTGAGATAAGTTAACGTTAAGGTAAGACTTAAACTTCTTTCGGAGGCGTAAGTTGATTGAGGGGAATACGTTCCTACCACTTCCTCCTTCCTCTACAGCACCCCCGAGGATGCTGGCGAATGAGAGACTCCGGCAGTAAGTTCCCTGTCATTTAACTCGGTGGTCAGTCCCTAAACTATTTTTAGTCATGTACCCCCTAGAAAATATAAGTACCCCTTCCACCCGCACAAATCATTTTAGGGAGGGAACAACTCTCAGACATCTTGGGATGACTGGAAGTTGAAAAGGTCTTGGTCTTAAAATGTATTGACAACCTCCGCCAAGAGAGTACACCAAACTCTCAAAAGCTTGGTCAGTCGAAGAGGTGACAAAATGGCCACTGTGACCTGTGACCTATGACCTGGGACATGTATCCTGGATCTGAGCTTGGCCAATGTAAAGGATGTAGGTTGAGAGAATACTTCAGAATAGATTCTGGAACGGTACTGAAAGAGATAATGTTAATTCAACAACTGCATGTATGTAAGTATTTATGCATAAGAGATGGAGAGAGAGAAAGAGAGCGATACAGACTGTGTTCAGACTGACCAGAAGGAAATTACTCCATAACCAAACAGATTAATTGATGAACAGCCATCCACGGCATCAGAACAAACACCACTGTCTTCATCTAGCAGAGAATAGATAGAATCTGTAGATCTCCTATCGTTTCCAAACAGCCTCAGCATCACCATGAGAGACTGGTCCAGCACAGAGCGCCTCTGGGCCTCCCTGACAGTATTCAAAGTGACAGCACAAACCTCCGCTTTCATGAGGTAATCGCGCAGGTGCAGCGGTCAACCAAAAGACACCATCAATGAGAACTGACCCCTTCACTTAGCTCATCTCCAGACACATTAGTCCTAATCAGCAACGCATGGCCGACACTTGAAAGATACCGTGGTTTCTTACTTCTTAAAATCATTAGGCCCAACTCATGTTGTCCCGCATATAAATCCCACAGGCTAGCAGACGAGACAGTCTTGCCACTTTTGCACAAGCCCTTAAAAATCCTAAAGCATCAAAATCAGTCACTTCAAGATGCACAGGTTTTACATTGGAATAAGTCCAGTCAATTCTATTTGTACAGCCATTAATCCCAGTTCCAGTCATTAGTGCAGAATTGCTGGCAAATTATTTAAGAAGTCCAACAAGCTTCTATGCACCGTTAACATAATCGCACATAATCAAGTCAATGTGCGTTGAAAGAAATCTTGCACGTTTGTCATTTTAGAATCACTGTTGCCTCTCTGCTCTTCCAGATGTGGCCAACACTGGCCTTACAGTGTTGTGTGTGTAGATTGTCTTCTACGCTGTGGTTTACATTGCTGAGGCGGGGCCCTGTGGTTTCATTGAAGTAAAGCGCTTTCGGTTTCATTATGACTGAGAAGGAAGTGTGCTTGAACTGTAAGAAACGTTTGGAGTTCATCATGAGTACATAAATGTACTCTTTGTCAGTCGCTTTGAATAAAAGCGTCTGCCAAATGCCCTAAATGTAAATGTAATCATGAGAAGGGTTCTGATGTCCATCCCTCCTGGATCGGGTGGTGAGCGCTTCAGTTTCAGAGCGCTTCAGACTTTTACATCTGCACAGGAACCATTAAGCCTGTGTGTGTCTCCTCCACCAAGGTCACTTTTTGGACACACATGCACACGTGCGCACACACACAGTGTCAAGCGCTTCTTTCATACGCCTGCATTAATTAATCAAGTAATACACACAGGCTCTATGAGACACTCTCCTGCACCCCCCCCCTCCCTAAAGACTGTGTGAAATGGTGTCGTTTCCTACCTGCATTCATGACCTTGGTACAGGTCTTATGTATTGCCCGTGTGACACCCATTGCACTCCGAACCGTCCCTGGAAGGAGGGATCCCCCACTCTGAGTTCCTTCTCCGGATTTCTTCCTTGTTAATTAAGGGAGTCGTTTCCTGGCCTTAGGGGGGCGCTATAGGGCTAGGGGGGGTGTGTCAATCACATGGCCCCATAATCATAATTTATGGCCTGTGAAGCCCTTTGAGACTGGAACATTGTGTTATAACAGCCACACACACACACACACACACACACACACACACACACACACACACACACACACACACACACACACACACACACACACACACACACACACACACACACACACACACACACACACACACACACACACACACACACACACACACACACACACACACACACACACACGGGGGATATGATAACCCTGCAATGTTCCAGATGCAAGAAATGGTGGAATTTCAAGGTGGTGTGGAGGCATAACCATGTCTGTACGCCCTCCACCTCCACCACTGTATCCACCACTGTATCCAGGCTGGAGGTGGAGGTGGAGGAGGACTTGGGGAGCCAGATTCTTTAACTAGCTTTTGTAATTTCTTCCTCCTAAACTTTTAAGCGTTGAACATTGATTCACGGTATTTCCCCCGCCAGTTTACGAGTATAGAGTGAAGTTTTATGTTAGTCATTAGTGCAGAATTGCTGGCAAATTATTTAAGAAGTCCAACAAGCTTCTATGCACCGTTAACATAATCGCACATAATCAAGTCAATGTGCGTTGAAAGAAATCTTGCACGTTTGTCATTTTAGAATCACTGTTGCCTCTCTGCCCTTCCAGATGTGGCCAACACTGGCCTTACAGTGTTGTGTGTGTAGATTGTCTTCTACGCTGTGGTTTACATTGCTGAGGCGGGGCCCTGTGGTTTCATTGAAGTAAAGCGCTTTCGGTTTCATTATGACTGAGAAGGAAGTGTGCTTGAACTGTAAGAAACGTTTGGAGTTCATCATGAGTACATAAATGTACTCTTTGTCAGTCGCTTTGAATAAAAGCGTCTGCCAAATGCCCTAAATGTAAATGTAATATGTAAATTGTAAAATGGCTGACCATTTCTGTCTTCACACGACGGCACCTCGGCCCATGGTATGCAATATAGTCCAACCCATATCAAACTCTATATAATTTCTCAGCAGACCCTCGGCGTGCGCCGCCTTCAATGTATTCCAGCACGCCAGCCTGTACCGAGAAACTTTCTACCACGTTCCCCCACGTAGGTACAACCTTTGGTAACGAACCTTGTTGGTAGGTGCGTTGAGTCACTCCTGCACACGCAGGGTCACTTTTGTGGCCACACAATGCAACGCGCCAGGCTGGACGTAACACTACGAATTTGCTGTTGGAGTTCAATTCAATACGACCCTGTCAACTCTTCACATGCTCTAATATTCAGAGGAGATCTACTCCCAGCGTACACAGAGCTGCGGATGATGAGACCGTCCTCTCCTTGCAGCGCGCGCCCGCCCCCCTTCCTAAAGATCTGTGTTGGAAGACGGCGAGGTTGTCGTTTGGTGGCCTAACCTGCATCGGTTATGACCTTCGGTGTACGAATCTTCGTCGGTTTTGGCGCTCGCCATGTGCCACACCCGCATTGCCACTGGCCCGAGGTGGGGACCGGGTCCTGCATGTAGGCAGCAGAGCCCTCGAGTTCAAACACGTACTCACACTGCATGAGGAACTCCCGGCAGAGGGCGAATGTCCCATCGTAGAGAGCCAGGGCGGCGAGGTGGGGTTCCCGCGCGGGGGCAGGTGAGGGCGCTGACCTGGTGGGTGAGGGTGTTGACCAGGGTAGCAAGGGCTGACAGCTGCGCGGCTTGGGCTTGCTGGATGGCAGAGAGACCCATTAGCTCCTGGCGGATGGCTGCGACTGCCTCGGATGCTCCCGTGAGCAAACGGGTGTGTTCCGCCAGAACCCTGCCCTGGGCCTGGAGTGGTCCACCGAGGGGGGGGCGTGTCTTCCATGCTGACTGGGTCCAAGCTGGCCAGATCTTACTGCACCTGGGTAAGACCCAGGTGCACAGCAATGGAGGAAGCGTAAGATCAGTTTCAAGCCATGGTAAGATCGGTCATGGTAAGATCTGGCGAAGAGTGGAGTGCAGACCAGGTTCTTGTAGGGGTTGAAGGTGATTGCAGACAAGAGGCATGCGCCGACGTGCTGGGAACGTCGGGATCCGACTCAGAGTCAGAGAGGTGAGAGGAGTGGGAGGAGCCTGCCGAGAGGACAGAGCCGGCAGGGGACGGGGAACGTGAGAGCCTGGTAGCCAGGGGGGAACTCAGGGGAACCAGAACACGCGTATTGCCTGGCGGGCGGAGACTCACAACAGCATATAGGAGTTCAAATTGAACCTGGAGTCTATTGGCTCATAGAGTTAAACCTGTGCATCGATATCAGAAGAATTGTATTTTAGTTTATGACTTTACTGAGTAGGACATTTGTTGATAGGGGCATAGTATTCCAATGTAAAACCTGTGCATCTTGAAGGACTGATTTTGATGCTTTAGGATTTTTAAGGGATTGTGCAAAAGTGGCAAGACTGTCTCGTCTGCTAGCCTGTGGGATTTATATGCGGGACAACATGAGTTGGGCCTAATGATTTTAAGAAGTAAGAAACCACGGTATCTTTCAAGTGTCGGCCATGCGTTGCTGATTAGGACTAATGTGTCTGGAGATGAGCTAAGTGAAGGGATCAGTTCTCATTTGATGGTGTCTTTGTTGACTGCTGCACCTGCGCGATTACCTCATGAAAGCGGAGGTTTGTACTGTCACTTTGAATACTGTCAGGGAGGCCCAGAGGCGCTCTGTGCTGGACCAGTCTCTCATGGTGATGCTGAGGCTGTTTGGAAAAGATAGGAGATCTACAGATTCTATCTATTCTCTGCTAGATGGAGACAGTGGTGTTTGTTCTGATGCCGTGGATGGCTGTTCATCAATGAATCTGTTTGGTTATGGAGTCATATCTTCTGGTCAGTCTGAACACAGTCTGTATCGCTCTCTCTTTCTCTCTCTCCATCTCCCTCTCTATGCATAAATACTTACATATATGCAGTTGTTGAATTAACTATCTCTTTCAGTACCGTTCAGAATCTATTCTGAAGTATTCTCTCAACCTACATCCTTTTACATTGGCCAAGCTCAGATCCAGGATACATGTCCCAGGTCATAGGTCACAGGTCACAGTGGCCATTTTGTCACCTCTTCGACTGACCAAGCTTTTGAGAGTTTGGTGTACTCTCTTGGCGGAGGTTGTCAATACATTTTAAGACCAAGACCTTTTCAACTTCCAGTCATCCCAAGATGTCTGAGAGTTGTTCCCTCCCTAAAATGATTTGTGCGGGTGGAAGGGGTACTTATATTTTCTAGGGGGTACATGACTAAAAATAGTTTAGGGACTGACCACCGAGTTAAATGACAGGGAACTTACTGCCGGAGTCTCTCATTCGCCAGCATCCTCGGGGGTGCTGTAAAAATAGTTGACGGGATGACATAGTTTGTCTGTTCTACCACCACTATGTCGTAAATGCTATCAGGGATAGCTTAGCTGCCGGTCCTCTGTTGAATGCAGCGATCCCTATCTCCCTTGTGCGCCTGCCCAGACCCCTGGCGATCTCTGTGGTAATAAATGGCCACGTGTCCTATTTATAAAGCACAAAGCCTGCGGCAGTGACAACACGGGCTAAGCTGCCTTAAAACGCCCACGTTGCTCCACGGTGGCAGGGAGGATGTGTTGCAGCGTCAGTCACAAGTCAGACGGTCCAAGACCAAGCCCATGCATTCTCCCACGCAATAGCCTCTGCGACAATAACCGCAATATATAAACTGTACTAATACACCAATACATACATATATGCACACAAGCCACTGTGAGAATAGAAATACATATGAGAGATGACAGTGTTTGCAGGCTATATGGGTCCATACCTGTTAAGCACAACATGCATCCATTTATGGCATGATGCATAAAGGTAGTAATATGCATCAAGGTGCTCCAGCAAGCATAACCTACATGTTTTAATGGACTCTGTTCCTCAACATTTGGGATGCATCGCTTTGCAAAAAGACTTTTCTTTAGCTCACATAACGGCACCAAAGCACCCACAGTAAACGGTCACATCAATAGACGTACAGTAAATGTGCACACAGTAGATCCCGACTCGACTTTGGAATGAGTGCAAACTACAAGCGCGGTGAGCTTTAATCCTGCCCAGTCCGAGCCGTCCGGCACAAAAACACCACAACCCTACAAAACAAACTAAATACACCGGGCACAGCGCGACCCCGACGCCTGAATGTACTGCTCACCGTCGGCATCGGTTAGCATTGCATTCAGTCAGTGAGGAGGAGATAACTTACCCCTCAGTCGAGAGCTCTCACCCTGCTCCATGGTGCGGAGCGGGGTGAACGGGGGGGGCGTTCAGGAGGGCAGTCGCCTGTGGGTGGGTGGGTGTATGGTGGGTGGTGGGTGAGTGGTTGGTGGTGGTCCCAGCAGTAGTCCCAAAGAAGCGCAGGTGACCCAGGGTGGAGCGGGTGGGCCGGGTGAGTGACAGGGCGGAGGTACGGCCAGCGAGGTGTGGACGGCAGGGACGCTGCCACTGATCTGTGTGTGTGTGTGTGTGATGGATCAGTCACAGCTCTGCCGGCTTGTGTGTGCGTGTGTGTTCATGTGTGTGTGCATGTGTGGCCAGTGAGGGTGCCACCGGCCACACATCACAGAGCACCATCTTCATACACACACACACACACACACACACACACACACACACAAACAGAAAGGGGAGGAGTAAAGAATGAGAGGGAAGCTGAAAGCAAACCAATGGGCAGTTGTACACCCCACACACACACACACACACGCACACGCGCACACACACACCACACACACACACACACACACACACACACACACACACACACACACACACACACACACACACACACACAACACACACACGCACACACACACACACACACACACACACGACTGAGCGATTGGCAGGCAATCGATCGTCGTGACTGATGTTCAGGAGAACCTAAACTAAGAGGCGTCGCATGAGTGAGCATGGGTGACACCACCACCACCACCCCCCCACCCTCTGCCTGCAGTCAAATATGACGTACGGTAGGAGAGGTCATAGTTCGCTGGATAGCAGGTCATTATCTACTGGAATGATAATTCACCCAGTCGAGATGCGAGGAGATAAAAGTAGTCAGATAGGAGTCAATTAGGACATAAAAACAGTAACTCCTCCTTCCTAGCCTTGATCCCTCCTTGGCGTGCGCTAAAAGAAACCAGCAGCAGCAGCAGCATCAGCATCTCGACTTCCGGTGGCTCTCCTCGATGGCGGCTGCCAGTATAATCCAGCGGCCTAAGAGCTTGTGAAGTGGGCGGTAATCACATCATCAGATTAGGCTAATCCAGACCTTTTTAGAAAGCGGCGGTGGCGGTGTTGGTGGTGGTGGTGCGGCAGCATTTAACGTCTAGCGTCCAGGTCTGCCCAGCAGCAGCAGCAGCAGCAGCAGGCGATGGGGCTCCACCTCCGCGCCGCTGCTGCTGCTGTCGCCAACATCTGTACAGCGCCACCGGGCCCCCGCCCCCGCCCGGGTCCTGCAGCCAGGGACCGTTTTTGGTGACCCCAGGTGACATCGGGAGTGCACCTTCGCTGTGGGGCTGCGGCCGAGGGAACCTTATGGCTTCAGAATAAAGCAACACCCACTTCCCGGGTTAGGGTTCGCACTAGGGTTCGGGTGGTCCAGGAGGGCAGAGTGCTGCTTCTTAACAGATTGAAAATTGAACATTTGAAATCCCAATTAAGCGAAACCCCCCCCCCCCCCCCCGATTGAGAGTACGGGATACAAACTAGTGTCGTGTGAAAACAAACGAATGTGTGTAGAGCCGTCCTACAGTAACACACACATGCTGCACACGCCAGATGTGTTGAGGGGCGGGTGGTCTTAAAGAGGAGGAGGGGAGGGGGCATCACATCACTTAGTATGAAGGATTTAGTGGTCATCATCTAGCTTCGGTTTGATGTCAGATGGCTGCTGGAGTCGGCCGTGTGTGTGTGTGTGTGTGTGTGTGTGTGTGTGTGTGTGTGTGTGTGTGTGTGTGTGTGTGTGTGTGTGTGTGTGTGTGTGTGTGTGTGTGTGTGTGTGTGTGTGTTGCGCACGCGATGTACTTAGCGAGGCTTTAAGCCCTAAACCCCTCAGGTATACAGCACTAGCCGCCGTTACATAACCAAGGCCACAGACTGAGTGGGTAGTAGGTGGGGGGGGGGGGGAATGGATGGTTGACTCCATGCAAATGAGCACTATGCTTTTTATCATCATGATCGGCCATTTTATTGTTAAAACAACGACAGCCGTTGAATTTAGTTTGCGAGAGACAACAACTCCAAGCAAGCAACCTCTCATCTCACTCACGTGTTCATTTTTACTATTTTTGGCCATTTAATTGCCATCTGAGTGGAGACTGTAAGGTTGATAAAATAAACACAAAAAGAGGACGATCACAGTCATCACACAAAACGAGTGAAACAAACACGGCACCAGTCCCTGGAGGGGAGGACCAGCTCACGGTCTCACCGAGACCCACGGGGAGTGTGCTGGGGGTGGAATGCTGTCACAGCAAGCAACAGGTCCCAGCCTACCGTTGAGAGAGCGACCTCTCAGGGCTATCCTCCGATGGGTGGATGGATGTGGGGAATTCTTGAGCGAGAGCCAGGGGAAGAAAAAAAAAAAGTATTGTGGGAAAAGTACCTATTCCCACAATGTACTCTTCCTCAACAACTCAAACGAATGGCATGGACACTTTCACAAGTGCACTACCACCCTTCCCCAGGTGGTGTCGCCATTTTTGAATGTTCAGCCACTGTATATCTCCCCATGGGGAGGGAGGGAGGGAGGGAGGGACACACACGCACACCCGCACCCACACACCCACACCCACACCCACACGTTGGTAGGAGGCGGTGCCTTGCTCAAGAGTAAGGGAGGCTCATTGTTGGCATGGACTTTAAACCTGGATTACCTTAAATTCAGCCCTATGGGTGCCAAGGGCAGACATGGGATATTTGTTCTCCTGCAGTGGCTATGGAGTTAAGTCTTTGCGACTGTCCATTCATGAACATAGCATATCAACAAGACATCTCAAAATTGACTGCATGTGCTGTGTGCTACGAGCAAAGAAGAGCACTTTACCAACATTAAACAGCTGCCTAATAGCCCACAAAGGATATTTTGGAACACAAATACGCATCGATGGGCTGTCATTAGCCTGGAGGAGCACACACACACACACACACACACACACACACACACGCTAATGGGGAGGTGCGGTCACCGCTTACTAAAGCTTACTAGACAGCTCCAAACGTTTTGCTAGAGCGCTATGTTAACACTTGCTGGGTGGTGGGCGCCAGTTGGAAAACAGACATCACATTTTAACTGGGCTGATGTAACCCACATTGTCTCAATGCACACCAGGACCAGGAATTGGGAGGGGGGGGGGCGGAGGGGGGGGGGGGGGGGGGGGGTTGTGTGCCTACAGCCTTATCAGAAGCCCCATATTGACATGGGGGCAAATGGAGAAGTGAGAGCCACATAACATAACAGGAAACAGGAAGTTCTCTCAAAAAGCAGACAAGCCCCATTGGAGATGCCGTCACTCAGAGATCGTGTTCATCCACAGATCCACGTTTTAGGTGAAACATACGGTGTCATGTGCTGTGTAGAGCGCTATGGGCAGGACAGACTCCGTTCTGTGAGTAATTTAGAAGTATCATATTTACTCATTCAGTCGCATCGTGACTCAGCAATATGAGTACATAGCCGACTACATTTGACTGGCAGAGTTGCTCTGAATCACAGAATCCCACCGCTGTGCGCATTACCGTCATGACCTCTTACCCAGCTGCAGCTAAATTAGTTGCACGACAACTTCCCTTTGCCCGCAATTGTCGTTTAAGCCGATAATCAACACGTCGTTATCAGCGCGTGGTTGACGATGGCTGTCCCTCCTGCTAGCGACTTTATCTTTTTAAGGGGTGTCCCCGTACAGAGCAGGGCCCTGTACGGGGGAAGCCCCGATAGGAGCTACTGGTGTGGAGGTACACGGACCACTACTGCACACATGTTGTAGACCAAACAACCAGTGGCTGGGCCTCCCAGCCGCGACTGCGAGAGAGTACCCTGCACTTAACCCTGTGCATACCAAAGCCCCCCCCCACCGTCTCCTTATGAAGTAGACAGCCCATCTTAAAGAAATACAGGACAGAATGTAGAGGGGCTGTAGATGGGATGGACCCAGAGCTTAAGTGGAAGCAGAATCTGACGTCCCCAGGTAGACAACAGGAAACGCATGCAGAGGAAAGATGACCCACAGGAGGACAAGGAAAGCTCACCAAGGCAAGGCGCCCGGTTTCAGAGTTAGTCAGTTATTAAATGCGAGAGTTATGAGTACTAGAGAACCCCTTCGAATTCAGCGCTCCAAACTCTTCGGGGACATTTAGGGAACACAGGGCGAGCACTTGAAGAACTCTCTGGGTCAAAAGGTACAGCAGGGTCTTTATTAGCCCAGTAAGATCGCTGCCATGGGGCTCTGGGGTCACCTCACAGCCAGCTGCTGTGGCGGCGGCGGCGGCGGCTCTCCAGAGAACAGCCTTGACTCATGCGTGAATCCTCCGGTGTAACGTTAAAGTCGTTCCTGCCATTTACACTGCAATTCCGGATAAGAATGAGCAACCTTCATCAACACAATGTGCAACTTTGAGCATTCAGACTGCGTCTTGGTTCCCGGCACGTTTCCAAATGTAAACATGGTTGGGACAAAGAAACCCGAAGCAGTTATTTGGTTGGAATGTGATGCCTCGATGATGCAATCACAGAAGCCTGTTTTAGATAAAGATGAAGTTGGATGAACTTCGCCACGAGGGCCATGCATACAGATTGATGTCCTACGAATCACCGAAACTATGCCGTGTTGGGAAGGTTCTAGGCGGCGGTCGTGCATTTACTTTGGATTGACACCAAAAAGCACACACAAAAAAAGGCCATTAACCTGGAACTTCCTTCCTGCTAGCACAACAGCACAGTGAAAGTGTGTATGGGTGTTAGCACAGGACTCATGCTGGTGGTGGTGGTGGTGGGGGGGGGCGTGGAGAATAGAGTCGAACAAAGGAACACATCTCATGGGAGCATGTCACATCTCAACATCGGCTCTGGTCCCGTCCTCCACGCCCTCGCGGAGCCACGGATCCAGAGTCGTGTCTGGATGATGTAACCTTTGAAGCTCTACTTGCAAGGGTGTGTGTGGGGAACAGTGAGATCGCGATCTGGAGGTCAATGTTTAGGCTAGGCAGTACTGTGACCCTGGCTTGTTTATTTTTTGATCCAAAACTTGAGGCATTACCATGTTTTTTTCATGATCATATCCAACTGCGGCCTATCTGTTTATACAAGGGTTGTGTTTGATTAGTCTGGGTGCTGGCCGGGTAACACTGACTATGCACAGCGATTAGGACAATAATCGCTGTGCATAGTCAAAATGCATATCGCTTATTCCTTTTCGGAAGAAAATGAATAAACCAAAAAAAAAAAGAGAAGGAACCATGAGTGAAAACTATGAATGAGGAACACATGTGCAATATAAAAACAACCTCAAATAGCAGCAACTGAGACAACAGCCAAGCAGAATTCCTGATGAAACAAGCACGCTGCAACGGCACGCTGTTGCCAACTACAGTGAACTGAGGAAACCCCGTGTGAGGACGGTCGTCCACGTCGGGTTTACCGGAGTACCAGGATGCTCTCTCGGATCCTCGACTCCCCTCTCCGTGCGTCTTTCTTTGTGTCGCCCACACCTGCTGCATCATGATTGCATGTTTCAACATTGTGCAGAGGGGAGGGATACAACTACACACACACACACACACACCACACCTGAACAATGATGCAAGACGGACAATTGTCTTCCAGTAATACGATTGAAAGAAAGAAAGAAAGAAAGAAAGGAAATGATCCTGCACAGAACACTGGACACTGTTGCCTCGTCCTACAGCCTCATTGACGAGAGAGAGAGAGAGAGAGAGAGAGAGCGCGAGCGAGAGACATGCTGGCAGACAGAGCATCGAGAGCGGGGGGGGGGGGGGGGGTGGGGGGAGAGGGGTCTCACCTCCCCCCCACCACCCCAGCCAACAGGAAGCCAGCCAGGCAGGGCAGATCAATAACACATTGACCGCTCGCACGCATAAACAATGCAGTTCCACGCGGGAGCCCCTTTGGTCTCTGCAGTGCTGTAGGAAGTGTGCACACATGTAGGTTATGTACGCACGGCGACACAACACGTACTGTACTGCGATGAACGGAGCGCGAGGGGGGGATCGGACATGGACCAGGTACATTACAGTGTCGGCTCTGGGCACTGTAGTGCATTTGTTTGCGAGTTAATTGCACCGCGCATGTCTTGTGGAACTACCTTTTCCAAGTAGGAGTGCAATTTGATATTGTACTCTCTAATGAGTTTTATTTATTTAAAAAAAAAAGAAAAGAAACAAAAGCATGTACACAGCATGTACACATCTACAGTTAAACTTTTACCAAAAACCCTTTTGTTTACTTAGCCCTTAATCCCCCCCCCGTTCAAGTCACCAAGGGTGAAAGTCT